>CM060201.1:1145950-1161400 GCA_030562195.1 Nipponacmea schrenckii
CTCGAAAAGATCTATCCATTGATATATTATATTTTTATGTACGATGTATACTTTCCGTTTTATCACCATTTGAAAATTGCGAATTCCATTGTTAAAAACTGTTTGTTGAATTATGCGTTTGGGCGATCTACATGACACGAGTTTCAGCGAACCAATTATGCTTTGAAAAAAAAAACGACTTATACTCTGTAAAATAATGTTAGTGTTCAACCGATACTTTGTTGGGTAGTTTTAAAGCGTATATCAAAACTGCTACGCACTGCGTCAGAACCTCGCGAAGCCTGGGGATCTAGTTTTTTTTTTTTTCGAATTCTGGTCAGAGTCCTCAGCCCAAACTACAAGTGCCACATACAAACTGTTAACATTTCTCCTGTAAATGCCGCGAGACTAAATCAGGTGAATGTGTTTTCACGCCATTTTGTCCAACCGGAAATGACGTACGACGTTATGACTAATTTTAGGTTTTTTCTCATTTGCGACGCTAGTTTTCAATCAAAGTTGATCGGGTTTTCTTTGTTTATTACATTCAATCTTTGTTTACAAGATAGCAATTTAAGAATTATACATTTCCCAACTTTGTCGCTGACTTTTTTATTTTTAATTTTTGCGTTTTTTTCAACTTCTACATTTTTATTTCGATCGATCTGAAAATTTACAGATATATAGACATTTGGATTGCGAACTATAATTAATTTTCAAAACTTTGATATTACTTCCGGTTTTGATGTTATTTGCTTTTAAAGTTGAATTTTGCACTTCCGGAATAATGAAGATATTTGAAAAATTTCTTTTGCAATTAGCTACAATTGTCTATTAAATGATGCTAAATTAAAAAAAATCGAACCGGAAGTAACGGATCAGCCGCCATCTTGAGATGATTTACTTTTGTAAAACTCAAAATGGGGCCTCAGGGTTAAATCTAATTTGCATAATTTTAAATTTTCTAAAAACATCTATCGATTGCGCAAAAAAGTATGGGAAGGGATTTTTGAATTTCGACTTTGCTTTTCTTTTATTTCCGGTTGAAATTTTTCAGTAATAGTCAAAACTTTTAAAGGTCATATTTCGCCATATTGACCTCTGGTGACCTTGTGACCTGAACAAAAGTTATTGCCCTTGATTAAATCTGCCCAATGGTATCTTCACATTTGTTGTCCGATGTTCACTTCCGGTTTTGCAGCCAATTGAAAATCACGAATTTTAACTTTAAAGAGCTCTATCACGTGACCTAATTTACATAGGACAGAATTTCTTACATATTCCTTTTACGCTTAATGTCATCTTCCCATTAATATATCAAACTTGGTATTTTAGTCAAAATTGCGCGTTTAAAAATTTCAAAATTTTGTAATTTCTTCTATACTAACTGTGCGTGTTTTTCTTTAAATCGAAATAGGGTCTCGGGGGATAATTCGATTGGTGTTATTTTGATGTATATAGAATCTATAACCGATTGCCGAAATATATATGGAAACCGATTTTTGAATTTTTATTTTGATTTTGATTTTTTAACGATTAAAATTTTTAAAAACTTTGAAGGGTCGTATATTGTGACGTTGACCTTCGACGAATTTTTGACCTGTACAAATATGATAGCTCTCGAGAAGTTCTATCCAATGATATATAAAGCTTTATTGTAAGATGTATACTTCCGCTTTTATCGCCATTTGAAAATTGCGAATTTTCCCTATAAAACAATCTGTTTAATGTGTTGCATTTGGGCGACCTACAAGATAATATAAGTTTCAGCGATCTGAAATTATTTTTTAGTTTAATCGTTCTACATCCAGTTAAAATGATACAAAGTTGTTATATATGTTTTTCCTGTTGTGGGTGATGTAAATATTGAATATTTGGAACGAAATTACAACCTTTAGAATTTTAAATTTTATCTCTTATAATTATGCAACAATAATATACAGGTGACTGGAATAATGGTCTAAGAGACGAAACTCTATTCAATATAAATTTTAAAATGGCCGCGCTATTTATGTAGTGTCTCAATGTTATACCCTGGCGACTTAAGACAACTTGAACCATTAGTGACCTTTCGATTTGTATATAGCTTCGACATTGTCTATCCAATGCTATATATATATACATTTTGTACGATATCTACTTTTGGTTTCATCGCCATCTGAAAATTGCGAATTTAATATATAAAACAATCTACATTGCATTGGGTATTATTCTCTACGTTTGGGCGATTTACAAATATGAGTTTCGGCGATCCGGATATCTTTTTTTAGATTAAACGACCCTCTATCCATTTTTTTTATTATGATTTTAACTTATTATCTATCTTAATTGATGATGAGGGCGAAGGATGGGGAGGGACAAAGAGAGGAAAGGGGGAAAAGGGGGGTATGGGAGCGTTTGTTATGAAATCAAAATCCATTTTCTGGTGCACATTTTCTTTATTTTAATATACCCTTTTTGTCTTTTGCTTAACGAACGAATCCCTGGATGGAACGCACTGCTTCAGTGCCGTTAGGCGTACGGCTCTAGTTGCAGTGCGTTCATCGAACGCACTGCTTTGTTTTCGAAATGTTTTTTTTTTTTTTTTTTTTTTTTTTTTTTTTCGAATTTCACATTCGATTTTTCTCCTAGAAGGCAACATGCTACAAACTACCTGTTGCTGTCTGCCATTCAAACTGCGAGACTTCTATTTGTTAAATGTAAAATGACGTCATTCAGAGTGACCGGAAACGAGCTGTGGGCAATGGCGTTGTTTTTGTTTTTGTTGTTTATTACCTCTATTTTTCAACTGATTTTGACAGAACTTCTTTTGCTAGCTTCTTTTAACTGCTAGCTACATAACTGCAGTTTCAAACTGCTAATTTCATTACTTTTGTAGCTGACTTTTTTCATTTCAATTTTTGCATTTTTTTCAACTTCTACAATTTTATTCCGATGCATCCGAAAACTTACAGATAGATAGACACTATTAATGCGATCAAGAATTATTTTTTAAATTTTCGACATCACTTCCGGTTTTGACGTTATTCGCTTTTAAAATTTAAAAATCAACTTCCGGAATTTTCAAGATATTTCAAAAATTCTTTTTGCGATATGCTTGAAATAGTCATAAAAAAAACGAAGATAAAAAAATCCAGACCGGAAGCAAACGATAAGCCGCCATATTGAAATGTGAAACTTTTGTAAAATTTCAAATTCAAATTCAGGGGATAAAGCGATTTTCGTTATTTTTTCATATCTAATGACTAGAGTCGATTGCGCAACTTTATTTGGGAGCCGATTTTTGAATTTTGATTTTGATTTTCTTTTATTTCCATTTTAATTTTATTGGTAATGACAAAAACTTTAAAGGCCCATATTTTGTGACCTTGACCTTTGGTGACCATGTGACCTGAACACGATTTATTGCCCTTGATGATATCTACCCCCTGATATATTCATTTGTGTTGTCCGATGTCTACTTCCGGTTTTAAAGCCGATTGAAATTTGTGATTTTTATTTTCAACGAGCTCTGTCACGTGAATTAATTCATAAATATCACATATTTATATTGAATCTTATTAGGGTTCATCTGCTCTTTGTAATGATATATTAAACCACATATTTCCACCAAAAATGCGCTTTTTAATATTTGGAAATTTTATATTTTCTTCTCTACTAACTGTGCGTAATTTTCTTTAAATCGAAATTGGACCTCTGGAGAAGCTACGATTCGCGTAATTTTGATGTCTATAGAATGTTATATCGATTCCTGAATTATATTTGGAAACCGATTTTTGAATTTTGATTTTGATTTTGATATTTTGACCGAAAGTAATATATAAAAACTTCGAATGGTCGTATATTGTAACCTTGACCTTTGGTGACCTTGTGAGCTGCACAAATGTGATAGCTCTCGAAAAGATCTATCCATTGATATATTATATTTTGATGTACGATGCATACTTTCCGTTTTATCACCACTTGAAAATTGCGAATTTCATCGTTAAAAACTGGTTGTTGAATTATGCGTTTGGGCGATCTACATAACACTAGTTTCAGCGAACCAATTATGCTTTGAAATAAAACGACTTATACTCTGTAAAAATAACGTTACTGTTCTACGGATATTTAAGGGGCAGTTTTAAAGCGTATATCAAAACTGCTACGCACTGCGTCAGAACCTCGCGAAGCCTGGGGATCTAGTTGTGGGACTTTGCTACCGCAAAGTCCCAGTTTGTTTTCGAAATGTCTCTTTTTTTTTTTTTTTTTTTTTTTTTCGAAATTTACACACCTCACACAGCCTAGGCTGCAATAGTTGCAGCAATTTCACAACATCTCCAGACCTTCTGTAGTGGCGACGTTTCTAATGAATGAACATTTGAACATTTTTGCAAAACCGGAAGTGCTGCATTGCAACATACCTAAAAAGTCGGTCAGTGGCCCTAGAAGTCGCAATTTTCAATCGATTTTCTTCGGGTTTGCATTTTTGGAAACGTGAAATAATTTCCAACAAGATAGCAGTTGAACAATTTCATAATTCGAAAATTCGTAGCACACATTTTTTTGCCGTATTTTGCACATTTTTGCAACTTTGCTATTTTAAGACCGATTGATCTGAAAATTTGGGTGCCTTCAAGTTTCACGAATATAAAAACATTGGCAGAGTCAAAATGTTGGCTTCATTTCCGGTTTCAACGTAAAAAGGGTTTAAACTTCCGGTTGACCTACTTGTGCTGTAATTGATGTATCGCAACAAAATTTATGTCAATCTTAATTAAATTAGAAGACAAAAAAACGAAGAAGAAAAAATCCGAACCGGAAGTGAAACTTTGGCCGCCATCTTGAAATGTTACTTTTTTGTAAAAGTAAAAATGGGGCCTCGGGGTTATGTCTAATTTCTGCGATAATTACATTTCTGGAATCCTCAGTCGATTGCGAAAAAAACATTGGGAGCCGAATTTTGAATTTCGCTTTTGCATTTTTGCAACATCCGGTTGAATTTTTTCAAAGTTTGGGGGCTTATTTCTCGTGACCTTGACCTTTGATGACCATGACCTTTAGTAGGTCAAAGGTCATTAACCTTGGCTATCAGTTGATACTTTGACCTTTGACCTCCGACATCTACTTCCGGTTTTATAGCTCCGCGAAAACAGCAAAATTCGCAACTTTGGACTGCTCTAGAGCGTGACCTAATTAATTTAGAGTGTTATTTTTTTCAGATTCTTAAAGTGCTTTTTGTCCTCTTTCCAACGATATATAACAAAAGTTTGTAAAATGAAAAATGAAGTTTTTGATTTTTGCAAAGATAAGTACATTTTGCCGTATATTCGCTTGTTTAAAATCTATGTGTGTATATCTCGTGATCTATTAGCTGTACAAGCTTCAAATTTGTACCGTGAATATACATTTTGAATATGATTAGATTCCTGTCCAAAAAAACGAGATGGGCGTGGCACATCCGGGTAATTTTCCGGTTTACCATTTATATCGGTCAGCGAATTACGGCTGCAGGAAATAACGTTTTTCAAAAAAGTACCTTGCATACATATACCTCATTACTTTGGCCAGTTTATCCCAAAAAATCAAATGATTCTGTCTGTTTGTTGCAATTTTGCGACATTTGCAAAACAAATCAGTTTTTTTTAGTTTGGGGGCTTATTTCTAGTGACCTTGACCTTTAGTAACCTTGACCTTTACAAGGTCATTGGTCACTGACTTTGGCTATCAGTTGACAATTTGACATTAGGCTTCCGACGTCTACTTCCGGTTTTATAGCTGCCCGAAAACAGCAAAATTCGCTAATTTGGACTGCTCTAGAGCGTGACCTAATTAATTTAGAGGGTTATTTTTTCAGATTCTTAAGGCGCTTTTTGTCCACTTTCCAGCAATGTATAACAAAAGTTTTTAAATTGAAAATTTAATTTTTGCACTTTTAAAATTAAAGTACATTTTGCCTTTTTGAAATGTATTTGTGCATATCTCGTGATCTTTTAAATGTACAAGCTTCAAATTTGTACCGTGAATATATATTTTGAATGTTATTAGATTTACGCAAAAAAAGAATGAGATGGGCGTGGCACATCCGGGTAAACTATCAATTTAGCATTTATATAGGTCAGCGAATTACGTCAGTAGGAAATAACGTTTTTCCAAAAAATTCTTTGCACACATATACCTCGTTGTTTTGGCCAGTTTCTACCAGAAAATCAGATGTTTCGGCCTGTTTGTTGCAATTTTGCAACGTTAGCAAAGTCCCACTCTGTGCCACGTGTGGCTCTAGTTGCAGTGCGTTCATCGAACGCACTGCTTTGTTTTCGAAATGTCTTTTTTTTTTTTTTTTCGAATTTCACATTCGATTATTCTCATAGAAGGCAACTTGCCACAAACTACTAGTTGCTATTGCCTATTCAAACTGCGAGACTTGTATTTGTTAAATGTGAAATGACGTCATTTAGAGCAACCGGAAACGAGCTGTGATCATTGGCGTTTTTTTTTGGTTTTTGCTCTTTATTATCTTTATTTTTCAACTGATTTTGACATAACTTCTTTTGTTAGCTTCTTTCAACTGCTAGCTACATAACTGCAGTTTAAAACTGCTAATTTTTTTACTTTTGTAGCTGACTTTTTTAATTTCAATATTTGCGTTTTTTTCAACTTCTACAATTTTATTCTCATCCATCTGAAAAATTATAAGTAGATAGACATTTTAAATGCGATCTCAAATTATTTTTCAAATTTTTGACGTCACTTCCGGTTTTGAAGTTATTCTCTTGTAAATTTTAGAAACCTAACTTCCGGAATTCTTAAGATATTTCAAAACTTCGTTTTGCAACATGCTACAAATAGTCATACAAAAAAACGAAGATGAAAAAATCCGGACCGGAAGCAAAAGATCAACCGCCATATTGAAATGTCAAACTTTTGTAAAATTCAAAATGGGGCCTCAGGGGATAAAGCGATTTAAGTTATTTTTTCATATCTAATAACTAGAGTCGATTGCGCAATTTTATTTAGAAGCCGAATTTTGATATTTTATTTTGATTTTCTTTTATTTCCATTTTAATTTTCTTGGTAATGACCAAAATTTCAAAGGCCCGTATTTCGTGACCTTGACCTTTGGTGACCTTGTGACCATAACACGATTTATTGCCCTTGATGATATCTATTCAATGATATATTCATTTGTGTAGTCCGATGTCTACTTCCGGTTTTATAACCGATCGAAATTTGTGATTTTTATTTTTAAAGAGCTCTGTCACGTGAACTAATTTATAAATAACAAAAATTCATATTGAATCTTATTACAGTTTATCTGCTCTTTGTAATGATATATAAAACTACATATTTCCACCAAAAATGTGCTTTTTAGTATTTGAAAATTTTATATTTTCTTCTCTACTAACTGTGCGTAATTTTCTTTAAAACGAAATGGGGCCTCTGGAGATGCTCCGATTCGTGTAATTTTGATATCTATAGAATGTAATTTCGATTGCTGAATTATATTTGGAAACAGATTTTTGAATTTTGATTTTGATTTTGATATTTTATCTGATAGTAATATATAAAAACTTCGAATGGTCGTACATTGTTATCTTGACCTTTGGTGCCCTTGTGAGATGGACAAATGTGATAGCTCTCGATAAGATCTATCCATTGATATATTATACATTGTTGTACGATGTATGCTTTCCCTTTTATAAGCATTTGAATATTGCGAACTTCATCGTTAAAACCTGTTTATTGAATTATGCGTTTGGGCGATCTAGATGACACAAGTTTCAGCGAACCGATTATGCTTTGAAATAAAACGACTTATACTCTGTAAAATAACGTTACTGTTCTACAGATACTTTCAGGGACAGTTTTAAAGCGTATATCAAAACTGCTACGCACTGCGTCAGAACCTCGCGAAGCCTGGGGATCTAGTTGTGGGACTTTGCTTCCGCAAAGTCCCAGTTTGTTTTCGAAATGTCTATTCTTTTTTTTTTTTTTTTTTTTTTTCGATTTTTACACACCTTCCTGTGCCTAGACTGCTATAGTTGCAGCAACCATTTAACATTCCTGGACCTTAGATTTTGGGACCCTTCCTAATGAATATAAATTGGAACATTTTTGCACAACCGGAAGTGCTACAGCCGAAAATAGTAAAAAACAGGTCAATGGCTCTAGAGGTCGCATTTTTGGTCCGATTTTCCTCGGGTTTTCAGTTTTAGAATCTGCTGTATAAATCCCACAAGATAGCAGTTTAAAAATGTCGAAAATTGAAACTTTTTTGCACACTTTTTGCAATCGAAATTTAAAATTTTTGACAAAAAAAATCAACTTTTTTATTAATTGTCCGATCAATATGAAATTCATTTTGCACATAAAAGTCAGTAAAGTAAACAAATTGAAACAATCAAAATTTTTGCGTCACTTCCGGTTTTCACATGAAATGTACTTGAACTTCCGGTTCGAAAAACAGGGACAAATTCCGCTGTAAGTAATGTAGGTCAACGAAATTTTGGTCATCGATATAAAGTAAAATTCTACAGCCGATTTTAAAATAAGATTTAGACCGGAAGTGAAACTTTGGCCGCCATATTGAAATTTCACACTTTTGTAAAATCAAAAATGGGGCCTCGGGGTGAATATGAATTTGCATAAATTTGATGTAAATGTGAATTTCATTCGATTGCGAAAAAAACTGTGGGAGCCGAATTTTGAATATCGCTTTTGCTTTTTCGCAATTTCCGGTTGAATTTTTTTACTTAGAAAAACAGAAGGGAAAAGTTAAAACAGTTATATCTAGTTTTTTTTTTTCGATTTTTCCACACCTTCCTGCTCTTAAACTACAGTAGTTGCAGCAACCATTCAAATTTCATAGACCTTCTGTAGTGGCAAAAAAGTTAATGAATATAAATTGGAACATTTTTGCAAAACCAGAAGTGCAACAGTGCAACATTTGCAAAAAACAGTTTTTCGGCTCTAGAAGGCGCAATTTTGGCCCGATTTTCATCGGGTTTTCATTTTCAGAATCTACATACAATATCCAATAGGATAGCAGTTAAAAAAATTCGAATTTCGAAAATTCGTAGCAGACAATCTTTTGCCGTATTTTCGAATTTTTTTACCATTTTTTAAATTTCTGTCCGATTAAGTTCCAATTTTAGGTGCTACGAGAGACTATAAATCTGAACAAAATGATATTGTCAAATATTTTGCGTCACTTCCGGTTAAAGCTTAAAAGGGGTTCAAAGTTGAAATCTCAGATTTTCGGTCTACTTCCGGTCTAATTGTCACGGGTCATTGAAACTTGTGTTGAACAATATCTTTTTAAAAAAACTGGCCGATTTAAAAAAAAAAAACCAGACCGGAAGTAAAACTTTGGCCGCCATCTTGAAATGTCACTTTTTTGTAAAACTCAAAATGGGGCCTCTACGGTAAGAGCGATTTGTGTGATGTTTATATTTCTGGAAAGCTTAGTCGATTGCGATCAAAATGTTGGAAATCGATTTTTGAATTTTGCTTTTGCTTTTTTGCAACATCTGGTTGAATTTTTTCGAAGTTTGGGGGCTTATTTCTCGTGACCTTGACCTTTGACGACCTTGACCTTTAGTAGGTCAAAGGTCATTGACCTTGGCTATCAGTTGATACTTTGAACTTTGACCTCTGACGTCTACTTCCGGTTTTATAGCTGCCCGAAAACAGCCAAATTCGCAACCTTGGGCTGCTCTAGAGCGTGACCTAATTAATTTAGAGTGTTAAATTTTTCAGATTCTTAGATTGTTTTTTGTCCTCTTCCCAACGATATATAACAAAAGTTTGTAAAATGAAAATTGAAGTTTTTGATTTTTGCAAAGAAAAGTACATTTTGCCGTATTTTCGCTTGCTTGAAATGTATGTGTGTATATCTCGTGATCTATTAGCTGTACAAGCTTCAAATTTTTACTGTGAATATACATTTTAAATATGATTAGATTCCCCTCCAAAAAAACGAGATGGGCGTGGCACATCCGGGTGAACTTCAAATTTACCATTTATATCGGTCAGCGAATTACGGCTGCAGTAAATAACGTTTTTCAAAAAAGTACCTTGCATACATATATCTTATTACTTTGGCCAGTTTATCCCAAAAAATCAAATGTTTATGCCTGTTTGTTGCAATTTTGCGACATTTGCAAAAAATCAGTTTTTTTTTTTTAGTTCGGGGGCTTATTTCTAGTGACTTTGACCTTTGGTGACCTTGACCTTTACAAGGTCATTGGTCACTGACTTTAGCTATCAGTTGACAATTTGGCATTAGAGTTCTGACGTCTATTTCCGGTTTTATAGCTGCTCGAAAGCAGCAAAATTTGCAATGTTGGACTGCTCTAGAGCGTGACCTAATTAATTTAGAGGGTTATTTTTTTCACATTCCGAAGGCGCCTTTTGTCCTCTTTCCAGCGATGCACAACAAAAGTTTTTAAAATGAAAATTTAATTTTTAAAATTAAAGTACATTTTGCTTTTTTGAAACGTATTTGTGTATATCTCGTGATCTATTAGATGTACAAGCTTCAAATTTGTACCATGAATATATATTTTGCATGAGATTAGATTTATGCAAAAGTAAATTAGATGGGCGTGGCACATACGGGTAAACTTCCAATTTACCAGTTATATCGGTCAGCGCTTTACCTCTGTAGGAAATAACATTTTTCCAAAAAATTCTTTGCACACAGATACCTCGTTGCTTTGGCCAGTTTCTCCCAGAAAATCAGATGTTTCGGCCTGTTTGTTGCAATTTTGCAACGTTAGCAAAGTCCCACTCTGTGCCACGTGTGGCTCTAGTTTTTTTTTTTTTTCGAAATTTACACACCTCACACAGCCTAGGCTACAATAGTTGCAATTTTTTCGCAACTTCTCTAGACCTTCTGTAGTGGCGACGTTTCTAATGAATATAAATTGGAACATTTTTGCAAAATCGGAAGTGCTGCGTTGCAACAAACCTAAAAAGTAGAAAATTGGCTCTAGCTGTCGCAATTTTTGATCGATTTTCTTCGGGTTTTCATTTTTGTAATCTGCAAGTAACTTCTGATCAGATAGCAGTTCAAAAATTTCAAATTTCAAAGATTCGTAGCACACATTTTCTTGCCGTTTTTTGCAATTTTTTGCAACTTTTTTGTTTTTAGTGTGATCGATCTGAAAAAAATTGAGCATAAGAAGCTTATGAAACTATTTTCAAAAAGTAGGTCAAAAATTTTGCGTCACTTCCGGTTTTTGCGAAAAATGGAGTTTTACGTCATGTTGAATAACTTCCGGTTTTATTAATGTATGACATTCAAACTTGTATCATTGGGTAGCCATTAGGCATACAAAAAAACGAAGAAAATAAAATTAAGGCCGCATGCGCAACTTTCGCCGCCATTTTGATTTTCCTGAAAGTGGCCGATTTTTATTCAGACATTATGGCTGGTCCGATCTTGATGATTTTGGTGTCAAATGAAAGAACACAAAAATTGTAGCCAAAACTGGGAAGCCGATTTTTGAATTTCGATTTTGCTTTTTTGCAACTTCCGGTTGAATTTTTTCAATTTTTAAAAGCTTATTTCTCGTGACCTTGACCTTTGGTGACAGTGACCTTTAGTAGGTCAAAGGTCATTGACCTTGGCTATCAGTTGATACTTTGACCTTTGACCTCCGACGTCTACTTCCGGTTTTATAGCTGCCCAAAAACAGCAAAATTCGCAAATTTGGACTGCTCTAGAGCGTGACCTAATTAATTTAGAGTGTTATTTTTTTCAGATTCTTAAAGTGCTTTTTGTCCTCTTTCCAACGATGTATAACAAAGGTTTTTAAAATGAAAATTGAATTTTTCGATTTTGAAAATAAAAGTACATTTTGCCTTTTTTTGCGTTTTTTTTGGAAAATGTATGTGTGTATATCTCGTGATCTATTAGATGTAAAAGTTTCAAATTTGTAATGTGAATATACATTTTGAATGTGATTACATTCATATAAAAAAAATGAGATGGGCGTGGCACATCCGGGTAAAATTCCATTTTACCATTTATATGGGTCAGCGAATTACGGCTGTAGGAAATAACGTTTTAAAAAAAAGTGCCTTGCACACAGATACCTCATTGCTTTGGCCAGTGGACCCCGAAAAATCAGATGCTTCGGCCTGTTTGTTGCAATTTGCAACATTAGCAAAAAGTGTCAGTTATTTTTCGAGTTGTGGGCTTCTTTCTCGTGACCTTGACCTTTGGTGACCTTGACCTTTACAAGGTCATAGGTCACGGACTTTGGCTTTCAGTTGACAAATTGACATTTTATCTTCGACGTCTACTTCCGGTTTTATATCTGCCCGAAAACAGCAAAATATACAACTTTGGACTGCTCTAGAGCGTGACCTAATTAATTTAGAGGGTTATTTTTTTCAGATTCTTAAAGCGCTTTTTGTCCACTTTCCAGCGATGTATAACAAAAAATTTTAAAATGAAATAGATACCTCGTTGCTTTGGCCAGAATCTTCCAGAAAATCAAATGTTTCGGGCTGTTTGTTGCAATTTTGCAACGTTAGCAAAGTCCCACTCTGTGCCACATGTGGCTCTAGTTTTTTTTTTTTCGAAATTTACACAGGGCACACAGCCTAGGCTGCAATAGTTGCAGCAATTTCACAACATCTCCAGACCTTCTGTAGTGTCGACGTTTCTAATGAATATAAATTGGAACATTTTTGCAAAACCGGAAGTGCTGCATTGCAACATACCTCAAAAGTCGGTCAGTGGCTCTAGAAGTCGCAATTTTCAATCGATTTTCTTTGGGTTTGCATTTTTGAAAACTTGAAACAATTTCCAACAAGATAGCAGTTACAAAATTTCGAAATTCGAAAATTCATAGCACACATTTTTTTGCCGTATTTTGCAAATTTTTGCAACTTTGCTATTTTAAGACGGATTGATCTGAAAATTTGGGTGCCTTCAAGTGTCATGAATATAAATACATTTGCAGAGTCAAAATTTTTGCTTCATTTTCGGTTTAAGCGTAAAAAGGGTTTAAACTTCCGGTTGACCTACTTGTGCTGTAATCGATGTATCGCAACAAAATTAATGTCGATCGTAATTAAATTAGAATACAAAAAAAAAGAAGAAGAAAAAATCCGAACCGGAAGTGAAACTTTGGCCGCCATCTTGAAATGTCACTTTTTTGTAAAACTCAAAATGGGGCCTCTACGGTAAGAGTGACTTGTGTGTTATTAGTATTTTTAGAAAGTCTAAACGATTGCGAAAAAAAGTATGGGAGCCGAATTTTGAATTTCGCTTTTGCATTTTTGCAACATCCGGTTGAATTTTTTCGAAGTTTGGGGGCTTATTTCTCGTGACCTTGACCTTTGATGACCGTGACCTTTAATAGGTCAAAGGTCATTGACCTTGGCTATTCGTTGATACTTTGACCTTTGACCTCCGACATCTTCTTCCGGTTTTATAGCTGCCCAAAAACAGCAAAATTCGCAAATTTGGGCTGCTCTAGAGCGTGACCTAATTATTTTAGAGTGTTATTTTTTTCAGATTCTTAAAGTGCTTTTTGTCCTCTTTCCAAGGATATATAACAAAAGTTTGTAAAATGAAAATTGAAGTTTTTCATTTTTGCAAAGATAAGTACATTTTGCCGTATATTCGCTTGTTTGAAATGTATGCGTGTATATCTCGTGATCTATTAGTTGTACAAGCTTCAAATTTTTACCGTGAATATACATTTTGAATATGATTAGATTCCTGTCCAAAAAAACGCGATGGGCGTTGCACATCCGGGTGAATTTCAAATTTACCATTTATATCGGTCAGCGAATTACGGCTGCAGGAAATAACGTTTTTCAAAAAAGTACCATGCATACATATACCTAATTACTTTGGCTAGTTTATCCCAAAAAATCAAATGTTTCTGTCTGTTTGTTGCAAATTTGCGACATTTGCAAAAAAAAAACATTTTTTGTTTGTTTAGGGGCTTATTTCGAGTGACCTTGACCTTTGGTGACCTTGACCTTTACAAGATCGTTGGTCACTGACTTTGGCTATCAGTTGACAATTTGACATTAGACGTCTACTTCCGGTTTATAGCTGCCCGAAAACAGAAAAACTCGCAACCTTGGACTGCTCTAGAGCGTGACCTAATTAATTTAGAGGGTTTTTTTTTTCAGATTCTTAAGGCGCCTTTTGTCCTCTTTCTAGCGATGTACAACAAAAGTTTTCAAAAAGAAAATTTAATTTTTGCACTTTTAAAACTAAAGTACATTTTGCTTTTTTGAAATGTATGTGTGTATATCTCGCGATCTATAAGATGCACAAGCTTCAAATTCGTACCGCGAATATACATTTTAAATGTGATTAGATTTACGCCAAAATAAATGAGATGGGCGTGGCATATCCGGGTAAACTTCCAATTCTTCACTTATATCGGTCAGCGCTTTACATCTGTAGGAAAAAACGTTTTTCAAAAAAGTACTTTGCACACAGATACCTCGTTGCTTTGGCCAGATTCTTCCAGAAAATCAAATGTTTCGGGCTGTTTGTTGCAATTTTGCAACGTTAGCAAAGTCCCACTCTGTGCCACGTGTGGCTCTAGTTGTGGGACTTTGCTACCGCAAAGTCCCAGTTTGTTTTCGGTTTGTCAATTCTTTTTTTTTTTTTTTTTCGTATTTCGACTTTGGCGAAAACGTATTGTAATCGTTCGGATTATTACGTATTTCGACTTTGGCGAAAACGTATTGTAATCGTTCGGATTATTTTATTTTTTTTTTTTTTTTTTTTTTGTAATTCTTGGATGAGTTTGCAGACAATCTGGTAAAAGGTGCAGAAATTCTAAATCTACAGTTGATCTTAGAATGATTTCAATTATCAAATAAAACAAAACCGGAAGTTCTATCTCTGACAGGAAATGAGAACCGGAAGTTCAGGTTTTTTTGCTTTAGCAAGTTTATTTTCAGTTCGATTTTGACCGGATTTTCAGATTTGAAAACTTCAATGTATTTGTCAACTAACAATTATAGGTTTTATGCAATTAGGTTAAATATTTTACCCACGATTTGCAATTCAATATTCAAGGGTCATCGGCAAAAAAATTTTAGACCGTGATTTCTCCTTTAATATAATTGGTAAAATTTTGAAACTTTACCAGTTGATAGGCGATATGTTTATAATTTTTGAAAAAATGTGAAAGAAAAATTCCACTTCCGGTTTAGCCTCAAATGACGTAATTACGTAACTTCCGGTCTATAACTGCTAGGTGAAAAGTGAAAACTGTTTTATAAATAACTTGTCAATAGTAATTGATTTGACCTAAATAATTAGGTCAAGCTGCCATATCGGCCGCCATTTTGAATTTTTGTTACAATTCTTAAATCCGAAATTCAGACACTACTGATAACCGATTTTGATGAAATTTAGCACATAGATACAATGGATCATTATCTAGCTTTTCTTGGAGACCGATTTTCAAATTTCGTATTTTCTTTCGAAATTTTAAAATT
>CM060201.1:1161900-1179756 GCA_030562195.1 Nipponacmea schrenckii
TCGATATAACCTTCAATAACAAAAAGATATGATCAATGCTATAATTGGTTATGCCAAATTTCAAAATCAGATTTAATTCAGAAAACCTTAGATAACAAAATCATATGATCATTGCTATTATTGGTTATGTCAAATTTCAAATCAGATTAAATTCAGATAACCTTAGATATAACCTTCAATAATAAAAACATGTGATTAATGCTTATATTGGTTATGTCAAATTCCCAAATCAGATTAAATTCAGATAACCTTAGATATAAACTTTAATAACAAAAAAACATGTCATGAATGCTAATATTTTTTATGTCAAATTCCAAAATCGGATTAAATTCAGATAACCTCAGATAAAACCTTCAAAAATAAAGATTTCATCAATGCTATTATTATCAAATTCTGATAACATTTGATATAACCTACAAAACTAGCAGATATACTTAATGTGTCTTGTTCACGAGGAGCTTCAAGTTTTTTGAGTCATCTGCACTGTTGCATTTTTTGGAAGTTTTTAACAGGATGTGAAAAGATTCAATATATTTTGTTCTTTATTCTAATTGAAAAGCTACATGATTAAATCAATAAAGAATTAGTATAATGTGCCAAATTGCATTTTAATAACTATATAAATTCAATTATTGTACTAATCCCAGAGGCAAGTTTCATACTTTCTGGAAACTTTGAAAGACTCATGCCAGGTTCATTAATTTCTCTAATCAAATTCCAGGTTGAGCAATGAAACAAGGTCTGAATGCAGGTCAAGAAAAGATTCACAGCCAAAATAACAATGGGAAGACAATAACTTCAGTACTGATTCAGTCTTTAGGTCTTTATTTCATAATTTACATTAACTAGTATTGTTTTCATTGGTTTAATTGCAAATATAACTTGTCAATGATGTAAAGTACACGCAATATGAACCTGCGTATTTCTATTTCGTATCTCTATCGTGTTCACAAGCCAATTTTGACACGTTTTGACTACCGTATAATTCCGTGTATAATGCGCAGGTTTTTACCCTAAAACAGCCCTATCAAAGAGGGGGTGCGCACTATATACGGTTAAAAAAAAATTAGTCAAGTCAAGTGCAATAACCCAATTTCCTTTAACAAATTGTACTTTGAAATATTGTATATTTCTTCTGGGTCATGTACTTAATCGCAGGATCTGTCAATTTAAAACACATGAACTTATTTTTAAACGAATGGTTCATTGAAATATTGTGTATTTTTTGTTTGTTAGACAGGACAATGTCCTTTAGTATTGGGCCTAATTCTGACCCATGTAAAATAAAGAGTTATTATAGTGTGGAATTCATACCACAATAAACACCAATATCTCATCTCCAAAACATTGAGAGTAGTAATTTTAATCAATGACATTGTTATTCACTGACGTCATTTGCATGTCTCGATAACTTAAATTAACACTATAAACTGCTACCCCATGGTGGTAATGGTCGTATATTAAACTAGATGTGCATTTATTCGAAATTCACTTTTTATCTATTTGGTTCACATGCTTAATCTTCTCTCTGAAAAGTGGGGTATCTATCTGGTTTATATAACCTCTGATACCAAGAAATCTTGGGAAAGGAAATGGGATGATTCTTATGTAGGCCTACAGACACATAATATCACTAACAAATATTCAAATTGAAAATCCAAGGAAAGATGGATCACTTCTTTCAACTTTGAAATATAGCGTGTTACAGACACCTGTGGCTAAGCTTAGCTTAAAAATTCCCTGTCTCTGAGACAAAGGTATGATTGATTCCCAAGAATGCCTACTCAGTCCCTGTAAAGAATTCTCGGCACTTAATAATAAATTTATTGAAATGATTTCCTTGAACTTTCATGTAATACTAATACTGATATTCAATATATTAAATAACCATCTAGATTTCCACTGAGATGTAAAAAGTGAGCGAAGTGGAAGATGAATAGCATCCTCATTATAACTTCCTGCAGTAAAATACTCCTTACACTATCTTGTCACGGATATTACCTTTACTTTGATTAATTTATTGACTGAACCAAATACAGCTTAGCAGCAAGTTTTTTTTGAAGCAACAGGCTAAAAGAATTTAATGCAATTCATATGCTTTTATTCTATTTAAAGAAGTGGTAATGAAGATGGGCAACCGATAATAGTGTGTAATCATTAAACACATAATAATGACAGAAACACAGTTTGGTCAAGTTAAAACAAATCTTTTTCAGATCAAGGATGGCATGTACAGTACAGCAACTTTATAACTTATCTTCGTCGCCGGCGACGGTCTGCAGTTCGTCGGCAAAATAAGCTCAGACGGTCGCCAGTTCATCTGACGACCGTCGTCGATAAAAGTGGCGACGGTCGTCAAATATTCGGCGACGATCTGCAGACGGTCGCTAGTTCGTCGCCGAGGCTGCAGACGGTCGCCAGTTCGTCGCCGAATATTTGACGACCGTCGTCAAAATTGCTATAATCTTTGTGTACATCATGACGTCAAGACTTTGCTTGACAACAGACTAGTTTCTAAATATAGCTACATGTATAATTGTAGGTCTACAACGCAACTTTCTTTTTTAATATTCAATGTAGGCCTAGGCCTATTTTGATAAGGATTCTGGCCCTTTTTAACTGTCCGTTTTATCTACCAACGATGGTTCAGAAACTTTAAATATTACTGTTCATATGGAATATGCACAATTGCATTCTAAAGATCGGTATCTACGAAAGACATTTACCTGGTCAGCCTGATCAACAAGGAACATTGCTTTATCTCAAAATGTCATTCAAATCTTAGCATTAATTATTGAGATTGTTTTAATTGTGAAAATAATATATCCATGAAAACAAGGGGGTATGGTTCTACTTTCGTTTATAAAGTGTATGCAGCAAGATAGGTACGAAGAATATTAACGAAAAAAGAGCTAGGCTACTGATGACTGCATGGATCAACGTGTCCGGAGCCACGCCCGTCGCCCATATCCATGTATCTTCGTCGTAATGCTACGAGGAAGTAGGCGTGATTAGGCCACGATGTGTAGGGATTTATATATGAATTTATTAGCCTATGATTCATAAAATAATATTGATGACAAGAGAAGCCTAAAATCATGTCCCCACTCACCCTGAAACTAAATAGACTAGGCCTATTTCATTAGTTGGGAGAGTGAATTTTTCAGAATGATCATCTAGCTTCGATACTAGAATGATCTCTTTTGGTGAACAAATAAATTTATTGTCACATTCTGCATATCAGTTCATCTTCACAAAGAGAAATATTGTCAAACTGAGCTTGCTATTCGTTCTGATTTTTTTACCGTAGGTCAACTCATAAAAAGCGTTTCCGGATAAACGATGGTGAAATTCTAACCGGTTGCCCGTGAAATCCTAGTATTAGTAGTTACTATTACACCTGAACAAATTCCGATATCAGAACCTGAGACTGGATTCATTACAACGTTAGTAGTGATAATCCTATTTCAATATGGTGCCCAAAGAACTTAAAAGTAGTGCTTGGATTGACGCTTTCAAACGAAACTAAGCCCAAATGTATCTTGGCACGCAGTTACGAAGAAGTAGGCGTGGTTTCTCAAAACGTCAATCCCGACATCGTTGTTTTACCATTGGATGATGAAAATAAAAACAAAGCGTTTATTGGTTATAATTTATACTCATTCATATGCATGAGAATGAAATATACCGAAGTAGGTGGGTCTCATAGAGTTATTTATAATAATAGGCGGTCCCAGCAAAATGATGAATGTCTACCTATTAATATTAAAAACAGAGAAAAAAAAGAAGAATAAATATTAATAATCCGTCAATGAGCGCAGTCGGAACTGGTTAAGCATCATTGCTATATTGACCGCTGTAGATTTAGGCTGGGTTGGGCGTCGTGTTTTTTAAATATATCCCCCGTGATAAGTTTAAATTTTAAAAAATTATAAAAATAGAGCCGGGGGCCCCGAGAATTAATTTATTATAAAGTCCGAGGTCGTAGGCCTAGCCCCCGAAAAGCCATGGTAAAAGGGTTGTTACACTTTCTTTTCATCGAATTGAGAATCTGCTTGATATCCTAGTTTCTATGGTTAAATAATCTGTTATAGGCTTTACATTTCTACGTTCTTTGGTTGGACACCCCAAGTGCCCCAACACGCATTCCGTGGAGGGTTGAAGTATAGGCTCCACCCATTGTTCTCCTCTTGTCACTCTCAGTCTCATAGGCCGGCTATCGTTGTTTAATCTTTTGACGAAAAAAATAGATTGATGAAGCCTTTATTGGGCACATTCTGCATATCAACTCAAAACTAAGGTGTACATAATAAAAATTCTGATGACATGTATTTCAAAATAATAGGCTTAGCCTAGTAGTAGTGGCGCAGGCCTAGCGCATTGTTAATTTCGCTCATGAAAGAATTATGATTCTTGGTGTCAAAAGATGAAGATTTGGATCGTGACGTGATGGTCATTAAATTATGACATCAGTCATCAGCTCTTCTTGACAACAGAAGCGATGGATTTTCTTTCTGGAAGTGGCGACGAACTGGCGACCGTCGCCAGTTCGTCGCCAGTTCGTCTGCTGACGGTCGCCAGTTCGTCGGCAAAAATTTGACGAAGGTCGGCAAAATTTTCGACGACCGTCTCCAAATGTTCTGCCGACCATCTGCAGATGATCTGCAGATAAAGATAAGTTATAAAGTTGCTGTACTGTATAGTAAGTCACGCCCACTTTAAAATATATTTTCTGTTTTAACACAGGCAGAAACTCTAACATTATTTAGGTCTAATTCAAGTTCTCATCTATATAAATGTTCACACCAAATGTCATTAAAATCAGATGAAAACTGTATTGTCTATCGCAATCGCAAGCCAATTTCGCCGCGTTTTGACTAAGTCAAGTGCAATAACTCAAAAACAGTATATCGAAAAATTGTCAATTTCGAACTTGACCAAGATGACATCAACTTCAATGATCACGCCTTTTTCAAACTTGTCCAAGATCTCATCAATATAAATGGTCACAGCAAGTTTCATTCAAATCCGATGAAAACTGTAGTCTCTATTGTGTTCACAAGCAATTGTGGACGGACGGACGGACGGGGGTGACGACAATATACGACCACATTATAATGTGGGCGTATAAAAAGTCATAAAATAGATAAGGTAACCATTTTTTTTCAAGTTAATCTTTACGTCATCAAATTTTTGATAATGAAGTAGTGTGATGTTAAGTGATAATGAAGATGTGTGGTAATGAAGTTATATGATAATGAAGATTGAGAACGTGATTGTAAAACTAGATCAGCTGATAAAGCTCTATTTCAGATGGTTCTCTTTTAATAGTGAAAATCTGATGTAAGGTTTGTCTGCAATTTTTAGAATAAACTTTACCGCGGAAGTCATGAGAGTTGTTATATCCTGACTGATGTTCACATTGTTTACAATTTATACCGACTGTTTAAATATTTGGACTGTTGTCACAGGATAATCTGTTGCAACTTGTTGCAACGAAGGGTAATGAATGACACAATTACTGAGAAAAACAACCGTAAATTTTCTTGCGGTCTTTCCGATTTGGCTATAAATAGTAACTGTTTCATATCCTAGTAGTAAGCAGAAAAGAACGATAAAAATTATATAACAAAGCACATTTTTTGCAAGGAATAGTAAAATTTCAATAGTAAATAACCTGCCAATGACATTTAATTGAACTTTCTGTCAACTTTATAATTGTTAAAAAGAAGAATTCTCAATGACCGGCAAGCTATCATGGTCAAAAATTTTATGTGAGGGCTGACATTTTCTTAGTCATGTTTACGTTGGTACTGATGAAACCGAAGAAAATAATGGGTAAAATAGACTTGATATACAATAATATCAATGAATAATGACTGATTAAATTTGACGGCATAACTTTAGGATTAAACACATAACGGATTATCGTATCAACTGTTTGTTAAAAGTAAGTAGTTAGAGATAGTAAATCTCTTTGAACTGGAAGCGTTTTCCAGGAGCCGATTAATAATTGTCAATAAATTCATTGTTAATTAACCACCTCTTACCGTTAATATTTTAACGGAGCCTAGGCGGAGCCTATTTGCAAACAGTCATTTTGGCATGACTGTCGGTCATGTCCGGCATATAGAGCCTACTTTACTAAGTTGTGTTTGAAATCTACTCACTATCAATAATCTACTAATTTAGATGATTTAATTGATGAGTTGCGTTAAAAAACAGTTTTCCCTACTGAGTAGTGATTGAAATCTACTCACTATTAATAATCTACTAATTTAGATGATTTAAAAGATGAGTTGCATTTAAAAACAGTTCACCATACTGAGTAGTGATTGAAATCTACTCACTATCAATAATATACTAATTTAGATGATTTAAATGATGAGTTATGTTTAAAAAACAGTTCACCCTACTGAGTAGTGTTTGGAATCTACTCACTATCAATAATCTACTAATTTAGATGATTTAATTGATGAGTTGCATTTAAAAACAGTTTACCCTACTGAGTAGTGTTTGAAATCTACTCACTATCAATAATCTACTAATTTAGATGATTTAATTGATGAGTTGTGTTTAAAAACAGTTTACCCTACTGAGTAGTGTCTGAAATCTACTCACTATCAATAATCTACTAATTTAGATGATTTAATTGATGAGTTGCATTTAAAAACAGTTTACTCTACTGAGTAGTGTTTGAAATCTACTCACTATTAATAATCTACTAATTAATAGGGCTGTCGGAAATAATCGATATATCGATATATCGCGATACGAGACACCTGGAAGCAATATATCGATATTGATCTGAGCGTATCGATTATCGACATATAGTTAAAAATAGAACATTCTAGTATTATAACTGTTACCCTACTTTCACTTTTCACATGGCAGACCGTGATTGTGGTTGTCGTAATTTTCACGACAATCAAAAACTTTTCTAAAAGTTTTAGAAAGTGTACCTGCAACACCCGTTCCCTCAGAAGGTGTCTTCAGCGTGCCTCCTGTCTGCTCAAAGAGAATACCAGTCAACTCGGGGACAAGTCAATTCGGGGACAGTCAACTCGGGGACAGTTAACTCGGAGACAAAGTGAGTTAACTCTGGTACAACCATAAGTTAATTTGGAGACAACTTCGAGTTGACTCGAAGACAATATATATTATTGAAATAAAGGTGATATCTTAAAAACCTTTTGGTTTCAAATTCCCGATCATGCGATCGGATCTTCTTTTAAACATGATTTCGGTAGTAAGCGAGACCAACGGTAGATTGTTTTTCCCGGTTGGAACTTCCTTTAAACATGGTTTCGGTAAATCTAGGCTCGATTAAACGATTAACAAACGGCAAGAGATATTTACCACTAGTGGCAAATAGCTAAATGCCGTTTAAATGGCTATATGCCACGCGTGGTAAAAATTAAAATTACATAAAATGAGTATTTTGGAATACAAACTTTTTCGGGCATGCATTTTCATTATAATTACTGTTAAACCCATATAAATATTCCAGTAAATGACTGCTAAAACTAAATATTAATAAACTATAAAATGAAAGTAGGATTTCGAAGGTCAGGGTCAGTTTAGACCTCAAGGACGCAATGTGATGTTTATATATCATATCGAATTGACCGGGCCTTATTAAATTTAGCATGCCATAATAATTTTTTTTTCTCTGAATTAAGAGGCCTCGTGTATGCACATCACCAACTAGTGACTACAAAGAAGCGAACAAGCGCAAACAATACTACATAGGCCTACTAAAATAAAAATTTTTTAATGATTAACGAAAGCGGCCCATCACTTCAACAAAACCTGAATGCTCTAAATTTATCAGAATGCTACGGTAAGAGAATCTTACGGACAGGCAATTTACGTAAGTTCATCATCTGAAAGACTGGAAATAACTAAGTTTTGTTATATAAATAGGAGGTGTGAAAAGATTAACGCAACTCTCATGAGGTTGTAAACCGTCATTGCATTTTGGAAAAATGAATCTGCTAAATAAACTAAAAACTGGATCCAGGGGTTTATGTAGAAAATGCCTGAGGAAGGAGCCCCTTGAGGTAATAATAGGTTAGTGTTTAGTGATTATATAGATAAATATCAATGCCTGTATGTAATACCGTTATCCATAAACTCGTTCTTTTCAGGAATTTTCACAACAGAGTAAGTATAAAATAGTAAAATAATAAGACAATAGGACTATTTGTTTCATATTATGGGCCTTCGTAAACCAATGGGGGGATGTAGGGCTATTTTTATTCCGTGGAACGAAACGGAACGGAACAGGTTGTATTCTTGTCCCGTTCCGCAAAGTACAGATATGCACCTTATCTGTATTTTGGGGAACGAAACGGGAAAAGATAATCTATGTATATCGTTGGCAGACAATATTCTGGCCGAAACGTCTGTTACAGTTGTTGTTTTCTTCCCGTCTAGTCTGTTTACGCAGTCGGTTACAATCTCGTTGGTGTGACAGCCCAAAGTGGGCCTAGGCCTTAAGAGTAGACCCTAGTCACAGCATGTTTTATGCGAGTGTTTGAATTGCAGAAGTTTGTTACAAGATGAGTAGACTGGTTTAATGAAAAGTAACGGAGATTATAATCTTGTCCCGTGCCACAAAAATCAGATTAGAGGTATAAATCTGTTTTCTGTGTTCCGTTCCATGTCGCTTTCTGCAAAATCGTATCGTCGAATTTGTACCTTCTAGAGCAGGGGTTCCCAAACTTCGGCTTGCTGGCCAGATACGACCCAGCCCTATCGAAAAGATTCCATTCGGCCCACAGAAGTTTTTATTTCGATTTTTTCAAAGTGTTAAACATGCTTTTTTGGAAACAGTATCTAAATAAAGAAACGGGGAAATGTAAGGCTTGTACTCAGTGGCCTGAAACCAAAATCATTTTTTAATCTGACCTACACGACAAATTAATTAGGAACTCCTGTTCTAGAGTGTTAACAGACAATGGTAGGAGAATCGACGGACGGATGAACGAACGAAGGTGACGCGAGTATACGACCAATCTTTCAAAATGCACAAAATTAGTCCTTTTTCTTATCTTTCTATGGAAAGAGGAGAACCCTCACAGATGTTCCATGGGAGTCACATAATCTCGACCCTTGACAGTAGTTGGTAATCGCACAAAAAAGGGATTGGCTAATAATAATAATTTCAGCGTAAAGGAGAACTGATAGAATTACTCTATGATATTTAGGCCCTTGCCACGTGGTCATTTAGGAGAAGGATAAAAATAACCATGAACCGTTTAGAAAATGGCTGACAAATTTCACCGCTTGCTTTTTTTCTGAAGTCCTAGCGAAACAAACACAGAATCTGCATTAATATTTTACACTTTGAATACATTTATTACATCAACACAGTAGCTTCAAACATTTAAATCATCATAAAAGTCCGTTTTTAAAAACCATGTGGTATATAAAAACGTGCCACTTATTCTTTCAATGAAGCCTATAGCGACCTTGCTAAAATTACCACGAGTGGCAAATAGACAGTCCCTTAACAAACTAATTAATTAATAAAGAAAACATTTACTGATACGTGTGATCGGAACTTCTTTTAAACCGAGATCACCGGTAATGTACTTGTCCGATGCCCGACTTATGAAATTTTGTTTGTCGGCACATTTTATGAATAATGTTGAACTTGTTTGACAGTCTGTTTGGAATTCTCGGAGTTCGATGCTTTCTTCGTATCATTTTCTATTGAAATCATAGTGGAGGTGTCTATACGGGAGCAAAAATCGAATGCATCCACCTTGCAGATTCGCGTAAATAAGCACTGCTCATGAAATGTCCTTCAATATTTCAAGACAAAAACCACTCAACAAAATTCTAAATTGCTATCAAATTTCGACCTATAGAGCAGAAAACTACTATTCAATACATGAATTAATTCGGACGCTTGATAATCCATTAATTAACAATGATCAGCGATCATTTAATTAACTGAAAGAGCAGAAGCATTTGAACTTTGACATCTACAAACCGAAAGTAGAATATAATGATTAGCTGATATAAATAGATAGATCTTTTATTGTTCAATCAGATTAAATTGTTCACAAGTATCGATGGTTCCTTCATAGATTTATTCTCCAACAAGATGTGATTTATCCACGTTTTCACGGCTATATCGTTTAACCCGAGGCAACCGGAATGTAAAATAACAATGTATAATCGTTATTTCAATGACCTAAAAAATGAACTAAAGATATGATAACGGCATCGGTAAATTTGTCCCCGGGTTGACTGGAGAATATTGTCTCCGAGTTTAATTCTGCTCAAAGATCTTGTCTTTAGCGATCTAATGTTGACAATTTAATTTTTTTTTGAAGAAGAAGAACATTTGATAACTCCAAATATACAAAGTCAATATGAAAGTGGTTGGCTGTTTTTTTATCTTTGTGTTTATCATTTGTTATGTGCCAAATGTTTATTTTAGTTATGATCAAGTTGTTTCAAAGTCTTCATTATCCCATTAGGTGCAGAAGAGCAGGACGTAAATCTCCATTTCATTTATTTATGATTTATTTATTTACAAAGAAAGTTGAATAATAATTATTGGATATTGTTTTAATGTTTACAAATGAAAGATAATCATTACTCACACTATTTCTTTGTCACTCTTATTAAGTTTAAATGGGATAGTAATATAGCATGCATAACAAATCTGAATTTGCTAAATACAATCAACTGTAAGACATTTCGCAATATATCGCAATACGTATTGCAATACAGAGAGGTGTATCGCAATATATCGCAATACGATTTCTGGTCGCAATACACAGCCCTACTAATTAAGATGATTTAAATTATGAGTTTTGTTTAAAAACAGTTCACCCTACTGAGTAGTGTTTTAAATCTATTCACTATCAATAATTTACTAATTTAGATGATTTAAATAATGAGTTATGTTTAGAAACAGTTCACCCTACTGAGTAGTGTTTGAAATCTACTCACTATTAAAAATCTACTAATTTAGATGATTTAATTGATGAGTTGCATTTAAAAACAGTTTACCCTACTGAGTAGTGTTTGGAATCTACTCACTATCAATAATCTACTAATTTAGATGATTTAATTGATGAGTTGCATTTAAAAACAGTTTACCCTACTGAGTAGTGTTTGAAATCTACTCACTATCAATAATCTACTAATTTAGATGATTTAAATGATGAGTTGCGTTTAAAAACAGTTCACCTACTGAGTAGTGATTGAAATCTACTCACTATTAATAATCTACTAATTTAGACGATTTAATTGATGAGTTGTGTTTAAAAACAGTTCACCTACTGAGTAGTGATTGAAATCTACTCACTATTAAAAATCTACTAATTTAGATGATTTAAATTATGAGTTTTGTTTAAAAACAGTTCACCCTACTGAGTAGTGATTGAAATCTACTCACTATTAAAAATCTACTAATTTAGATGATTTAAATTATGAGTTTTGTTTAAAAACAGTTCACCATACTGAGTAGTGTTTGAAATCTACTAACTATTAATAATCTATTAATTTAGATGTTTTAATTGACGAGTTGTGTTTAAAAACAGTTCACCCTACTGAGTAGTGTTTGAAATCTACTCACTATCAATAATCTACTAATTTAGATGATTTAATTGATGAGTTGTGTTTAAAAACAGTTCACCTACTGAGTAGTGTTTGAAATCTACTCACTATTAATAATCTACTAACTTAGATGATTTAATTGATGAGTTGTGTTTAAAAACAGTTTACCCTACTGAGTAGTGTTTGAAATCTACTCACTATCAATAATCTATTAATTTAGATGATTTAATTGATGAATAATGTTTGAAATCTACTCACTATTTAGGGGGTTGACAACCCTAAACCTATGTACAAAAAATAGACAATTTCAACCACTTCTTTTCCACCTATCTGAAATATTTAAATATAAATGGAAAGAGGGGACTTTCAGCTATCCAAAAATATAAAATTTATTTCTTTATGACATTTCAACTTTAAGAAATAGGGTATGAAAAATGAACGAAAAAAACGTCAATTATTCCCTTAAAATTAGCATATCTACTAGACTATTTAATATAGAAGGTTGAAATTTTGTACAACACATGTATCTCTACAAAATTACGTTGGCTTTTTGGAAAATTTTGTTTTGTTTTGAAGATATTGATAGAAATCAAAATTTTGCGAGTGCATTTACGAAAAATTGAATTTTTAAAAAACTATTCATTACAAAAAAAAAGCCAATGTAAAGTTATAGAGGACATCATAAGCTTTAGCTGAAGCCAAAGTTTGTAATAAATCGGATAAATTGTAAGCGAGATATGCTTTTGGAAAAATGGCAGTTTTTTCAACATTTTGCAAACACATGTAAACCTTACGTAATTAATGATCATGTTGTTAAAAGATTGTCTTTCATGCTGTAGAAATCTTTAAGCACCTTTTAGGCATCGATATGCACCGATATCCACATAATTGGAGTGCTAAAACAATGGATTAGCACATGTCAAAACCCTTCCACCCACCAATCATAAAATTTTCTTTGTTTACATTGACGTAATGATTTATGGGACATCACGTGACTTCTGGATTCCCCCGATACACAAACTCTTACTTCGCGTACCGATATTAAAAATAACTGACCGGCAAACGTAGAGAATGTTTATTTAGCCGATGACGTTGTAATCACAAATGTCAACTGACAACGTAATTTGTACGTCTACATAGAGGAATACCCCGTTTTGTTCTATAAATAGATTATCTTCACGGACGGATATCAGACGAACTACTGAAACGATTGAGCTAAAATTTTTACTAGATGAGTTTCTTTTAATGCCAAATAGAATGGATATAAACTTAATACGTTTCTTGATTGAAATACACCTTGAAGGATAAGGTTGTCAACCCCCTTAATAATCTACTAATTTAGATGATTTAATTGATGAGTTGTGTTTAAAAACAGTTTACCCTACTGAGTAGTGTTTGAAATCTACTCACTATCAATAATCTACTAATTTAGACGATTTAATTGATGAGTTGCGTTTAAAAACAGTTTACCCTACTGATTAGTGTTTGAAATCTACTCACTATCAATAATCTACTAATTTAGACGATTTAATTGATGAGTTGTGTTTAAAAACAGTTTACCCTACTGAGTAGTGTTTGAAATCTACTCACTATTAATAATCTACTAATTTAGATGATTTAATTGATGAGTTGCGTTTAAAAACAGTTTACCCTACTGAGTAGTGATTGAAATCTACTCACTATTAATAATCTACTAATTTAGATGATTTAATTGATGAGTTGTGTTTAAAAACAGTTTACCCTACTGAGTAGTGTTTGAAATCTACTCACTATCAATAATCTACTAATTTAGATGATTTAAATGATGAGTTGTGTTTAAAAACAGTTTACCCTACTGAGTAGTGTTTGAAATCTACTCACTATCAATAATCTACTAATTTAGACGATTTAATTGATGAGTTGTGTTTAAAAACAGTTTACCCTACTGAGTAGTGATTGAAATCTACTCACTATCAATAATCTACTAATTTAGATGATTTAATTGATGAGTTGTGTTAAGAAACAGTTCACCCTACTGAGTAGTGTTTGAAATCTACTCACTATTAATAATCTACTAATTTAGATGATTTAAATGATGAGTTGTGTTAAAGGGATAATAGGCGTTAGAATACACTCGTCCTACGGCTCATATTTGTGTTTCATATTGACTATTAGTTAAATAAGTATGCATCCAACACTTTACCAAATTTTAAAAAGCCATAATAAAAATATATTCGGAATTTTAAAAAAATGTGAGCCAGCGACGATTCCATTCGGTTTGAAAATAAAAGCGTCTGGTAAATCAACGCTAAAACATCATTGTGGAATTCAACAGTAGGGGTCAAGGACGCGTGAAAACCCACATGTTAGAGTTACTTCCCTTTATATTTACACGATTTGAAAACCGCTTGATGGATGGCTCAAGCGTTTTATGATTAACTACTTTATTTTGGGGATTTATCGGATTTTAGAGGGATTTTGATGTATAGGTAAGTCCACTGATGGATATATACTGTTATTGTCCAAATTTGAGTGAACTTAAATTTTTATGTTCGTTCTAACGCCTATTATCCCTTTAAGAAACAGTTCACTCTACTGAGTAGTGTTTGAAATCCACTCACTATTAATAGAACTCATTAGAAAACAGTGTTTCCATAGTTTTAATAATAGCAGAATAGAACTCATTAGAAAACACTGTTTCTATAGTTTCAATAATAGAAAGAATAGCACAATGTTCTATATAATTAGTCTAAAGTTTAGCAAGTATTTTACATTGATGAAGGATAAAATAGCAGAATAGAATTCATTAGAAAACACTGTTTCTATAGTTTCATTGTTTGATAAATCAATGTTTCTTAAATTGAAACAATAAAACATTAGAAACAAAATTGAAAGGTATGTTTCAATTTTAGAACTTTTGCCTCAAGATAGCAACTGTAGAAAAAAATAGAAAAAGATGTTTCTACAGTTTCAATAGTAAAAAAAATAGAAAGAGGAAAAAATAGAAAGAGGAAAAAATAGAATCCTAGAATATATTAAAAATAATTTTTCTACCGTTGCTATAATAGAAGAAATAGATATAAATTGCATTGTTTGATAAATCAATGTTTCTTAAATTGAAACAATAGAACATTCGAAAAAAAATCAAAGGTATTTTTCAATTTTAGAAATTCTGCCTCAAAACTCAGATCCTGCACCTTAGTGCATTTAATCAGGTTTGAAATACAGCAGAAATTGATTAAATAATTTGTAGATTGAAATGTTTTTGATCAATGTAATGTAAGTGGAGTATATTTCTGCTACAGTAGACCAGTATAAAATCAATGATTATGCTGCAATAGTATTATTTACCACTTGCACATGATATATCGTTTTATCTAGTCTTAAAATGGAATTGATTGAAATATAAGAAATTTAGAGAATCACTCATATGTAAAAATAATGATATAAAGAAACCTTATTCCTTTAACTGAATCCATGCCTAAGGGATGATGTGTGAAAATGTACTTTTACGCCTCGGTCAACATGTCGTGCAATAACTGATCAAAAATCCATTTATCAGTTTATTGTAATTCCTAATTAACTAATCAATATATATGGTCCAGAAATTAATAGTTCTATATAATATATTGTAATTGCTTTATGTGCCTTAGGTCAATATTCAGTCCAGACTTATGAACTAAATATATCCTTTATTAGAGCCATCCAAATTTTATCAACTTGATAACTATATCAGAAGATCCTACCAACTTGATAACTATATCAGAGGATCTTGAGGACTATATCAGAGGATCCTACCAACTGATAAGTGTATTGGAGGATCCTACCAACTTGATAACTATATCAGAGGATCCTAAAAATTTGATAACTACATCAGAGGATCAAACCAACTTGATATCTATATCAGCGGACCCTACCAATTTGAAAACCTACATCAGAGGATCCTACCAAGTTGATAACTATATCAGCAGAACCTACCAACTTGATAACTGTATCAGAGGATCCTACCAATCTGATAACTATATCAGAGGATCCTACCAACCTGATAACTACATCAGAGGATCCTACCAACTTGATAAATAAATCAGAGGATCAACTTACAGTGAAACCTGGCTATAACGAATCATACGGGACCGGACGAATTAGTTCGTTATAGCCGAAATTCGTTATATCATTTTCTATGTCCGCCATCATGGATAAAGTCAAAATTACCCGTACCATCCTCAAGAAAAGGAACGATCTCAGTTTTAAACAGTAATAATTATTGGAAATTCACATAAATTATAATCATGCAATTTCGTAGTGTGTTTAAAACTCGAAAAGCGTCCGCAAATGATGACATCTTCATTGTCTATGATTTCTTCTTCGTCATCAGATTCTTGGGTGGTGTCATTTTTCACCGACATAACACTCTCTGGTGTATCGGTAAATTTATTCACCTCGTACCAAATTCTCTTCAATTCACCTACACGCATGACGTTATTTTCGTCATCGGATTCGGAATTTTATGTGCTTTGTACGTACCCATGTTGATGTTGAGAATCGAATGAGACTTGAAGATTGTGATCGTTATTTACGATTTCGCCGTATGTTTATTGTTTTGACCAGTAAACAAAATGAATATCTTGGGACTGTGGGTGAACAGAGGAGGACAAAAGGATTACACAAAATGTCAATTAAGTTTAATTGATAAATAATAATTGATAGTCGAGAGTCCGGAGGTGTGAAATTCGGTGACAATTTATTGCCGTGATTGGAGCCCATTGAGATTATCGGTTAATTATGACTAATCCGTTCGTTACAACCATTGATTTTGGTACACAGGGTGTCAATTTCTGTTCGTTATTACCGAAAATTCGCTACTAGCATTTCGTTTTATCCATATATTTTTCAATGAAATTAGTGCAGTGAAAAACGGGACTTTTAAATTTGTTCGTTGTTACCGGTTTTTCAGTATATGCATGTTCGTTATAAGTGAGGACCACTGTATATCAGAGGATCTTGAGGACTATATCAGAGGATCCTACCAACTTGATAACTGTATCAGAGGATCTTACCAATTTGATAACTACATCAGAGGATCCTACCGACTTGATAACTATATCAGAGGATCAAACCAACTTGATAACTATATCAGAGGAACCTACCAACTTGATATCTGTATCAGAGGATCCTACCAATCTGATAACTATATCAGAGGATCCTACCAACCTGATAACTACATCAGAGGATCCTACCAACTTGATAACTAAATCAGAGGATCAAACGAACTTGATAACTGTATCAGAGGATCCTACCAAATTGATAACTATATCAGCGGATCCTTCCAAATTGATAACTACATCAGAGGATCCTAGCAGCTTGATAACTATCTCACAGGATCAAACCAACTTGATAAATGTATCAGCAGATCCTACCAAATTGATAACTATATCAGAGGATCAAATCAACTTGATAACTGTGTCAGGGGATCCTACCAAATTGATAACTATATCAGAGGATCCTAGCAGCTTGATAACTATATCAGCAGATCAAACCAACTTGATAACTATATCAAAAAAGACTTTACTGCAAACATGCATTACCCCTCTGATAATCGGTAACGGCACAGCTCTCCCAAGGCTGATTACATGAGATGGTTTAATGTCATTTAGAAAGTGGTGTTGCAACAATATTTTTGTTATTGAGATAACACTTTCTTGGTATAGCACAGATTCTCGTGCTGAAGATTGGCTGAGACCTGACCGGGTTCCGAACCAGCGATCTCAGAGTCAGGCACGTAATCACCAGCAATACATGTCAACCTTCTAGACTACTCGGCCAACGGACCATCCATAAAAATCAATTCGATCATTTTCTAATTATCTAAGAAAAATTGTGTAATCTCGATCACTGAATACAGATTTAATATTTTCTACATTTACTAATCAATCAATTTTTAAAATAAATTAGGTCATAATGTTTTTACCTGTAAATTTTAATTAAGTTAAATTAATAGATAAATGAAAGAAAAATAAAGATTTTATTAAAGGCCATGGTTCAGTGGATCTTGAATATAAGGAAGTAATCTTAAGAATTAATAGAACTGCTTGAAAAAAAATTCATTCAAAAAAATACCTTAAACTTGAATTTTCACTTTCTATTTCTAGATTGTCAATTATAACTTTCAAATGCAAATCATTCTGGACACACATGCATTGGAAATCTAACATTTCTACAGTGTATTTTGAACACTATTACAGACTAGCCTAGGTAAAGAATTCTTGTTTCAGAGAATAAGCTTTATTATACAAA
>CM060201.1:1180256-1196840 GCA_030562195.1 Nipponacmea schrenckii
AAATTAAATTTTAATTTCAAAAACTTTTGTTATACATTGCTGGAAAGTGGACAAAAAGCCCCTTAAGAATCTGAAAATAATAAACCTCTAAATTAATTAGGTCACGCTCTAGAGCAGTCCAAAGTTGTGAATTTTGCTGTTTTCAGGCAGCTATAAAACCGAAAGTGGACGTCGGAGGTCAAATGTCAAAATATTAAATGATAGACACGGTCAATGACCTTTGACCTACTAAAGTTCAAGGTCACCAAGGGTCAAGGTCACGAGAAATAAGCTTCCAAAATTAGAAAAAAATATTAACTGGTTTCCTATTGTCGAAAAATTGCAACAAACAGGCCGAATTATCTGATTTTCTGGAATAAACTGGCCAAAGCAATGAGGTATCTGTGTGCAAAGTACTTTTTTAAAAAAGGCTATTTACTGCAGCCGTAATTCGCTGACCCATATAAATGGTAAATGGGAATTTTACACGGATGTGCCACGCCCATCTCATTTTTTTTATATAAATCAAATCACATTCAAAATGAATATTCACGGTACAAATTTGAAGTTTGTACATGTAATAGATCACGAGATATACATACATACATTTCAAGCAAACGTAAATACGGCAAAATATACTTAAATTTTCAAAAATCAAAAACTTCAATTTTCATTTTAGAAACCTTTGTTATACATCGTTGGAAAGAGGACAAAAAGCACTTTAAGAATCTGAAAACAATAACACTCTAAATTAATTAGGTCACGCTCTAGAGCAGCCCAAAGTTGCGAATTTTGCTGTTTTCGGGCAGCTATAAAACCGGAAGTAGACGTCGGAGGTCAAAGTTCAAAGTATCAACTGATAGCCAAGGTCAATGACCTTTGACCTACTAAAGGTCACGGTCACCAAAGGTCAAGGTCACGAGAAATAAGCCCCCAAACTTTGAAAAAATTCAACCGGATGTTGCAAAAATGCAAAAGCGAAATTCAAAAATCGACTTCCAATGTTTTTTTGCAATTTTTATGTTCTTTCATTTGACACCAAAATCATCTCAATCGGATAAGCCATAATGTCTGAATTAAATTTGCGCAATTTCAGAAAAATCAAAATGGCGGCGAAAGTTGCGCATGCCGCCTTGATTTTATTTTCTTCGCTTTTTTGTATGGCTAATGGCTACCCGATGATACAAGTTTGAATCTCATACATTAATAAAACCGGAAGTTATTCAACCGGACGTAAAACTCTATTTTTGGCAAAAACCGGAAGTGACGCAAAAATTTTGACCTACTTTTTGGAAATCATTCCATGGGCTACATATACTCAATTCTTTTTAGATAAATCGGATGGAAAATAGCAAAGTTGCAAAAATGTGCAAAATACGGCAAAAAAATAAGTGCTAGGAATTTTCTAATTTTGAAATTTTGAAATTGCTATCTTGTTGGAAATTATTTCAAGTTTCCAAAAATGCAAACCCGACGAAAATCGATTGAAAATTGCGACTTCTAGAGCCACTGACCGACTTTTTAGGTTAGTTGCAATGCAGCACTTCCGGTTTTGCAAAAATGTTCCATTTTATATTTATGCAACACGTCGCCACTACAGAAGGTCAGGAGATGTTGTGAAATTGCTGCAACTATTGCAGCCTTGGCTGTGTGCCCTGTGTAAATTTCGAAAAAAAAAAAAAAACTAGAGCCACTTGTGGCACAGAGTGGGACTTTGCTAACGTCGCAAATTGCAACAAACAGACAGAAACATCTGATTTTCTAGAATAAACTGGCCAAAGCAATAAGGTATCTGTGTGCAAGGTAATTTTTAAAAAAAAACGTATTTCCTACAAACGTAATACGCTGACCCATATATAAGGAAAACTGAAAATTTACCCGGATGTGCCACGCCCATCTAATTCTTTTCAGCGTGAATCTAATCACATTCAAAATGTATATTCACAGTACAAATCTGAAGTTTGTACATCCAATAGATCACGAGATATACACACATACATTTCAAAAAAACGTAAATACGGCAAAATGTACTTTTATTTTCAAAAATCAAAAATTTCAATTTTCATTTTAAAATCTTTTGTTATACATCTTTGGAAAGAGGACAAAAAGCACCTTAAGAATCTAAAAAAATTAACACTCTAAATAAATTAGGTCACGCTCTAGAGCAGTCCAAAGTTGCGCATTTTGCTGTTTTCGGGCAGCTATAAAACCGGAAGTTGGGGTCGGAGGTCAAAGGTCAAAGTATCAACTGATAGCCAAGGTCAATGACCTTTGACCTACCAAAGGTCAAAGTCACCAAAGGTCAAGGTCACGAGAAATAAGCCTCCAAACTTTGAAAAAATTCAACCGGATGTTGCAAAAATGCAAAAGCAAAATTCAAAAATCGGCTCCCACAGTTTTTTTCGTAATCGACTGAAGCTACAAGAAATGTAAACATCACGGAAATTAGACATAACCCTGAGGCCCCATTTTGAGTTTTACAAAAAAGTAACATTTCAAGATGGCGGCCAAAGTTTCACTTCCGGTTCGGATTTTTTCTTCTTCGTTTTTTTGTCTTCTAATTTAATTAAGATTGACATAAATTTTGTTGCGCTACATCAATTACAGCACAAGTAGGTCAACCGGAAGTTTAAACCCTTTTTACGTTGAAACCGAAAATAAAGCAAAAATTTTGACTCTGCCAATGTTTTTAAATTCATGACACTTGAAGGCACCCAAATTTTCAGATCAATCGGTCTTAAAATAGCAAAGTTGCAAAAAAGTGCAAAATACGGCAAAAAAATGTGTGCTACGAATTTTCGAATTTCGAATTTTTTCAACTGCTATCTTGTTTGAAACTAGTTCAAGTTTTTAAAAATGCAAACCCGAAGAAAATCTATCAAAAATTGCGACATCTAGAGCCATTTTCCTACTTTTTTGGTTAGTTGCAACGCAGCACTTCTGGTTTTGCAAAAAAGTTCCATTTTATATTTATGCAACACGTTGCCACTATAGAAGGTCTAGAGAAGTTGTGAAAAAATTGCAACTATTGTAGCCTAGGCACAGTGAGGTGTGTAAATTTCGAAAAAAAAAAAAAAAAAAAAAAAAAAAAAAAGAATTGACAAACCGAAAACAAACTGGGACTTTGCGGTAGCAAAGTCCCACAACTAGAGCCACACGTGGCACAGAGTGGGACTTTGCTAACGTTGCAAAATTGCAACAAACAGGCCGAAACATCTGATTTTCTGGGAGAAACTGGCCAAAGCAACGAGGTATCTGTGTGCAAAGAATTTTTTGGAAAAAAGGTTATTTCCTACAGATGTAAAGCGCTGACCGATATAACTGGTAAATTGGAAGTTTACCCGTATGTGCCACGCCCATCTAAGTTACTTTTGCGTAAATCTAATCTCATACAAAATATATATTCATGGTACAAATTTGAAGCTTGTACATCTAATAGATCACGAGATATACACAAATACGTTTCAAAAAAGCAAAATGAGCTTTAATTTTAAAAGTCCAAAAATTAAATTTTCATTTTAAAAACTTTTGTTGTGCATCGCTGGAAAGAGGACAAAAGGCGCCTTCGGAATGTGAAAAAAATAATCCTCTAAATTAACTAGGTCACGCTCTAGAGCAGTCCAACGTTGTAAATTTTGCTGCTTTTGAGCAGCTATAAAACCGGAAATAGACGTCAGAAGTCTAATGCCAAATTGTCAACTGATAGCTAAAGTCAGTGACCAATGACCTTGTAAAGGTCAAGGTCACCAAAGGTCAAAGTCACTAGAAATAAGCCCCCAAACTAAAAAAAAACTGATTTTTTGCAAATGTCGCAAAATTGCAACAAACAGGCAAAAACATTTGATTTTTTGGGATAAAGTGGCCAAAGTAATGAGATATATGTATGCAAGGTACTTTTTTGAAAAACGTTATTAACTGCAGCCGTAATTCGCTGACCGATATAAATGGTAAATTTGAAGTTCACCCGGATGTGCCACGCCCACCTCGTTTTTTTGGAGGGGAATCTAATCATATTCAAAATGTATATTCACAGTAAAAATTTGAAGCGTGTACAGCAAATAGATCACGAGATATACATACATACATTTCAAACAAGCGAAAATACGGCAAAATGTACTTTTCTTTGCAAAAATCAAAAACTTCAATTTTCATTTTACAAACTTTTGTTATATATCGTTGGAAAGAGGACAAAAAACAATCTAAGAATCTGAAAAAATTAACACTCTAAATTAATTAGGTCACGCTCTAGAGCAGCCCAAAGTTGCGAATTTTGCTGTTTTCGGGCAGCTATAAAACCGGAAGTAGACGTCGGAGGTCAAAGTTCAAAGTATCAACTGATAGCCAAGGTCAATGACTTTTGACCTACTAAAGGTCACGGTCACCAAAGGTCAAGGTCACGAGAAATAAGCCCCCAAACTTTGAAAAAATTCAACCGGATGTTGCAAAAATGCAAAAGCGAAATTCAAAAATCGACTTCCAATGTTTTTTTGCAATTTTTATGTTCTTTCATTTGACACCAAAATCATCTCAATCGGATAAGCCATAATGTCTGAATTAAATTCGCCCAATTTCAGAAAAATCAAAATGGCGGCGGAAGTTGCGCATGCGGCCTTGATTTTATTTTCTTCGCTTTTTTGTATGGCTAATGGCTACCCGATGATACAAGTTTGAATCTCATACATTAATAAAACCGGAAGTTATTCAACCGGACGTAAAACTCTATTTTTCGCAAAAACCGGAATTGACGCAAAAATTTTGACCTACTTTTTGGAAATCATTCCATGGGCTACATATACTCAATTTTTTTAAGATTAATCGGTCTTTAAATAACAAAGTTGCAAAAATGTGCAAAATACGGCAAAAAAATGTGTGCTACGAATTTTCGAAATTTGAAATTTTGAAATTGCTATCTTGTTGGAAATTATTTCAAGTTTCCAAAAATGCAAACTCGACGAAAATCGATTGAAAATTGCGACTTCTAGAGCCACTGACCGACTTTTTAGGTATGTTGCAATGCAGCACTTCCGGTTTTGCAAAAATGTTCCATTTTATATTTATGCAACACGTCGCCACTACAGAAGGTCTAGAGAAGTTGAGACAATGTTGCAACTATTGCAGTATAGGCGCAGTGAGGTGTGTAAGTCACGAGAAAGAAGCCCCACAACTCGAAAAATAACTGATTCTTTTTGCTAGTGTTGCAAATTGCAACAAACAGGCCGAAGCATCTGATTTTTCGGGATCCACTGGCCAAATCAATGAGGTATCTGTGGGCAAGGTACTTTTTTTTAAAACGTTATTTCCTACAGCCGTAATTCGCTGACCTATATAAATGGTAAAATGAAATTTTACCCGGATGTGCCACGCCCATCTCATTTTTTTTTATATGAATGTAATCACTTTCAAAATGAATATTCACGTTACAAATTTGAAGCTTGTACATCTAATAGATCACGAGATATACACACATACATTTCCAAAAAAAGGCAAATACGGCAAAATGTACTTTTATTTTCAAAATCAAAAAATTCAATTTTCATTTTAAAAACCTTTGTTATACATCGTTGGAAAGAGGAAAAAAAGCACTTTAAGAATCTGAAAAAAATAACACTCTAAATTAATTAGGTCACGCTCTAGAGCAGTCCAAAGTTGCGAATTTCGCTGTTTTTGGGCAGCTATAAAACCGGAAGTAGACGTCGGAGGTCAAAGGTCAAAGTATCAACTGATAGCCAAGGTCAATGACCTTTGACCTACTAAAGTTCATGGTCACCAAAGGTCAAGGTCACGAGAAATAAGCCCCCAAACTTTGAAAAAATTCAACCGGATGTTGCAAAAATGCAAAAGCGAAATTCAAAAATCGACTTCCAATGTTTTTTTGCAATTTTTATGTTCTTTCATTTGACACCAAAATCATCTCAATCGGATAAGCCATAATGTCTGAATTAAATTTGCGCAATTTCAGAAAAATCAAAATGGCGGCGAAAGTTGCGCATGCCGCCTTGATTTTATTTTCTTCGCTTTTTTGTATGGCTAATGGCTACCCGATGATACAAGTTTGAATCTCATACATTAATAAAACCGGAAGTTATTCAACCGGACGTAAAACTCTATTTTTCGCAAAAACCGGAAGTGACGCAAAAATTTTGACCTACTTTTTGGAAATCATTCCATGGGCTACATATACTCAATTTTTTTTAGATAAATCGGATTGAAAATAGCAAAGTTGCAAAAATGTGCAAAATACGGCAAAAAAATGTGTGCTAGGAATTTTCTAATTTTGAAATTTTGAAATTGCTATCTTGTTGGAAATTATTTCAAGTTTCCAAAAATGCAAACCCGACGAAAATCGATTGAAAATTGCGACTTCTAGAGCCACTGACCGACTTTTTAGGTTAGTTGCAATGCAGCACTTCCGGTTTTGCAAAAATGTTCCATTTTATATTTATGCAACACGTCGCCACTACAGAAGGTCAGGAGATGTTGTGAAATTGCTGCAACTATTGCAGCCTTGGCTGTGTGCCCTGTGTAAATTTCGAAAAAAAAAAAAAAACTAGAGCCACACGTGGCACAGAGTGGGACTTTGCTAACGTCGCAAATTGCAACAAACAGACAGAAACATCTGATTTTCTGTGATAAACTGGCCAAAGCAATAAGGCATCTGTGTGCAAGGTAATTTTTAAAAAAAAACTTATTTCCTACAAACGTAATACGCTGACCCACATATATGGAAAACTGAAAATTTACCCGGATGTGCCACACCCATCTAATTCTTTTCAGCGTGAATCTAATCACATTCAAAAAGTATATTTACAGTACAAATTTGAAGTTTGTACATCCAATAGATCACAAGATATACACACATACATTTAAAAAAAACGTAAATACGGCAAAATGTACTTTTATTTTCAAAAATCAAAAATTTCAATTTTCATTTTAAAAACTTTTGTTATAGATCGTTGGAAAGAGGACAAAAAGCACCTTAAGAATCTAAAAAAATTAACACTCTAAATTAATTAGGTCACGCTCTAGAGCAGTCCAAAGTTGCGAATTTTGCTGTTTTCGGGCAGCTATAAAACCGGAAGTTGACGTCAGAGGTCAAAGGTCAAAGTATCAACTGATAGCCAAGGTCAATGACCTTTGACCTACCAAAGGTCAAAGTCACCAAAGGTCAAGGTCACGAGAAATAAGCCTCCAAACTTTGAAAAAATTCAACCGGATGTTGCAAAAATGCAAAAGCGAAATTCAAAAATCGGCTCCCACAGTTTTTTTCGTAATCGACTGAAGCTACAAGAAATGTAAACATCACGGAAATTAGACATAACCCTGAGGCCCCATTTTGAGTTTTACTAAAAAGTGATATTTCAAGATGGCGGCCAAAGTTTCACTTCCGGTTCGGATTTTTTCTTCTTCGTTTTTTTGTTTTCTAAATTAATTAAGATTGACATAAATTATGTTGCGATACATCAATTACAGCACAAGTAGGTCAACCGGAAGTTTAAACCCGTTTTACGTTGAAACCGGAAATGAAGCAAAAATTTTGACTCTGCCAATGTTTTTAGATTCATGACACTTGAAGGCACCCAAATTTTCAGATCAATCGGTCTTAAAATAGCAAAGTTGCAAAAAAGTGCAAAATACGGCAAAAAAATGTGTGCTATGAATTTTCGAATTTCGAATTTTTTCAACTGCTATCTTGTTGGAAACTAGTTCAAGTTTTTAAAAATGCAAACCCAAAGAAAATCGATCAAAAATTGCGACATCTAGAGCCATTTTGCTACTTTTTAGGTTTTTTGCAATGTGCAAATATCAGCTGTGCAAAAATGTTCCAATTTATATTCATTAGAAACGTTGCCACTACAGAAGGTCTGGAGAAGTTGTGAAATTGCTGCAACTGCTGCAGCCTAGGCTGTGTGAGGTGTGTAAATTTCGAAAAAAAAAAAAAAAAAAAAAAAAAAAAAAAAGACATTTCGAAAACAAACTGGGACTTTGCGGTAGCAAAGTCCCACAATAATCCGAACGATTACAATACGTTTTCGCCAAAGTCGAAATACGTAAAAAAGAATTGACAAACCGAAAACAAACTGGGACTTTGCAAAAGTGGCACAGAGTGGGACTTTGCTAACGTTGCAAAATTGCACAAAACAGGCCGAAACATCTGATTTTCTGGGAGAAACTGGCCAAAGCAACGAGGTATCGGTGTGCAAAGAATTTTTTGGAAAAATGTTATTTCCTACAGATGTAAAGCGCTGACCGATATAACTGGTAAATTGGAAGTTTATCCGTATGTGCCACGCCCATCTAATTTACTTTTGCGTAAATCTAATCTCATACAAAATATATATTCATGGTACAAATTTGAAGCTTGTACATCTAATAGATCACGAGATATACACAAATACGTTTCAAAAAAGCAAAATGTACTTTAATTTTAAAGGTCCAAAAATTAAATTTTCATTTTAAAAACTTTTGTTGTGCATCGCTGGAAAGAGGACAAAAGGCGCCTTCGGAATGTGAAAAAAATAACCCTCTAAATTAATTAGGTCACGCTCTAGAGCAGGCCAAATTAGCGAATTTCGCTGTTTTCGGGCAGCTATAAAACCGGAAGTAGACGTCGGAAGCCTAATGTCAAATTGTCAACTGATAGCCAAAGTCATTGACCAATGACCTTGTAAAGGTCAAGGTTACTAAAGGTCAAGGTCACGAGAAATAAGCCCCCAAACTAAAAAAAACTGATTTGTTTTGCAAATGTCGCAAAATTGCAACAACCAGACAGAATCATTTGATTTTTTGGGATAAACTGGCCAAAGTAATGAGGTATATGTATGCAAGGTACTTTTTTGAAAAACGTTATTTCCTGCAGCCGTAATTCGCTGACCGATATAAATGGTAAACCGGAAATTTACCCGGATGTGCCACGCCCATCTCGTTTTTTTGGACAGGAATCTAATCATATTCAAAATGTATATTCACGGTACAAATTTGAAGCTTGTTCAGCTAATAGATCACGAGATATACACACATAGATTTTAAACAAGCGAATATACGGCAAAATGTACTTATCCTTGCAAAAATCAAAAACTTCAATTTTCATTTTACAAACTTTTGTTATATATCGTTGGGAAGAGGACAAAAAGCACCTTAAGAATCTGAAAAAAATAACACTCTAAATTAATTAGGTCACGCTCTAGAGCAGTCCAAAGTTGCGAATTTTGCTGTTTTCGCGGAGCTATAAAACCGGAAGTAGAAGTCGGAGGTCAAAGGTCAAAGTATCAACTGATAGCCAAGGTCAATGACCTTTGACCTACTAAAGGTCACGGTCATCAAAGGTCAAGGTCACGAGAAATAAGCCCCCAAACTTTGAAAAAATTCAACCGGATGTTGCAAAAATGCAAAAGCGAAATTCAAAAATCGACTTCCAATGTTTTTTTGCAATTTTTATGTCCTTTCATTTGACACCAAAATCATCTCAATCGGATAAGCCATAATGTCTGAATTAAATTCGCGCAATTTCAGAAAAATCAAAATGGCGGCGAAAGTTGCGCATGCGGCCTTGAATTTATTTTCTTCGCTTTTTTGTATGGCTAATGGCTATCCGATGATACAAGTTTGAATCTCATACATTAATAAAACCGGAAGTTATTCAACCGGACGTAAAACTCAATTTTTCGCAAAAACCGGAAGTGACGCAAAAATTTTGACCTACTTTTTGGAAATCATTCCATGGGCTACATATACTGAATTTTTTTAAGATTAATCGGTCTTTAAATAACAAAGTTGCAAAAATGTGCAAAATACGGCAAAAAAATGTGTGCTACGAATTTTCGAATTTTGAAATTTTGAAATTGCTATCTTGTTGGAAATTATTTCAAGTTTCCAAAAATGCAAACCCGACGAAAATCGATTGAAAATTGCGACTTCTAGAGCCACTGACCGACTTTTTAGGTATGTTGCAATGCAGCACTTCCGGTTTTGCAAAAATGTTCCAATTTATATTTAATAGAAACGTCGCCACGACAGAAGGTGTAGAGAAGTTGTGAAATTGCTGCAACTATAGCAGCCTAGGCTGTGTGCCCTGTGTAAATTTCGAAAAAAAAAAAAAAAAAAAAAAAAGAATTGACAAACCGAAAACAAACTGGGACTTTGCGGTAGCAAAGTCCCACAACTAGAGCCACACGTGGCACAGAGTGGGACTTTGCTAACGTTGCAAAATTGCAACAAACAGGCCGAAACATCTGATTTTCTGGGAGAAACTGGCCAAAGCAACGAGGTATCTGTTTGCAAAGTACTTTTTTGAAAAACGTTATTTCCTACAGACGTAGAGCGCTGACCGATATAAATGAAAAATTGGAAGTTTATCCGGATGTGCCACGCCCATCTCATTTATTTTGGCGTAATTCTAATCAAAGTTGAAATGTTTATTCACGGTACAAATTTGAAGCTTGTACAGCTAATAGATCACGAGATATACACAAATACATTTCAAAAAAACAAAATGTACTTTAATTTCAAAAGTGCAAAAATTAAATTTTAATTTTTAAAACTTTTGTTATACATAGTTGGAAAGTAGACAAAAAGCGCCTTAAGAATCTGAAAAAAATAACCCTGTAAATTAATTAGGTCAGGCTCTACATCAGTCTAAAGTTGTGAATTTTGCTGTTTTCGGGCAGATATAAAACCGGAAGTAGACGTCGGAGGTTAAATGTCAATTTGTCAACTGATGGCCAAAGTCAGTGACCTATGACCTTGTAAAGGTCCAGGCCACCAAAAGTCAAGGTCACTAGAAATAAGTCCCAAAACAAAACAAAAAACTATTTTTTTTTTGCAAATGTCGCAAAATTGCAAACAGGCAGAAACATTTGATTTTTCGGGATAAACTGGCCAAAGCAATGAGGTATCTGTGTGCAAAGTACTTTTTTAAAAAAAACGCTATTTTCTACAGACGTAATTCGCTGACCCATGAAAAGGGTAAATTCGAAATTTACCCAGATGTGCCACGCCCATCTCATTTTTTTTAGCGTGAATCTAATCACATTCAAAATGAATATTCACGGTACAAATTTGAAGTTTGTACATCTAATAGATCACGAGATATACATACATACATTTCAAGCAAACGCATATACGGCAAAATATACTTAAATTTTCAAAAATCAAAAACTTCAATTTTCATTTTGCATACTTTTGTTATACATCCTTGGAAAGAGGACAAAATGCACTTTAAGAATCTGAAAAAATTAACTCTCTAAATTAATTAGGTCACGCTCTAGAGCAGTTCAAAGTTGCGAAATTTGCTGTTTTTGGGCAGTTATAAAACCGGAAGTAGACGTCGGAGGTCAAAGGTCAAAGTATCAACTGATAGCCAAGGTCAAAGACCTTTGATCTACTAAAGGTCATGGTCATCAAAGGTCAAGGTCACGAGAAATAAGCCCCCAAACTTCGAAAAAATTCAACCGGATGTTGCAAAAATGCAAAAGCGAAATTCAAAAATCGACTTCCAATGTTTTGCTGCAATTTTTATGTTCTTTCATTTGACACCAAAATCATCTCAATCGGACAAGCCGTAATGTCTGAATTAAATTCGCTCAATTTCAGAAATATCAAAATGGCGGCCAAAGTTGCGCATGCGGCCTTGATTTTATTTTCTTCGTTTTTTTGTATGGCTAATGGCTACCCGATGAAACAAGTTTGAATCTCATACATTAATAAAACCGGAAGTTATTCAACCGGACGTAAAACTCCATTTTTCTCAAAAACCGGAAGTGACGCAAAAATTTTGACCTACTTTTTAAAAAACATTACGTAGGCTTCTTATGCTCAATTTTTTTTTAGATGAATCACACTAAAAACAACAAAGTTGCAAAAAATTGCAAAATACAACAAAAAAATGTGTGCAACGAATTTTTGAAAATTGAAATTTTTGAACTGCTATCTGATCAGAAGTTACTTACAGATTACAAAAATGAAAACCCGAAGAAAATCGATCAAAAATTGTGCCAGATAAAGCCAATTTGCTACTTTTGAGACACGTTGCAACGCAGCACTTCCGGTTGTGCAAAAATGTTCCATTTTATATTTATGCAACACGTCGCCACTACAGAAGTTCTGGAGAAGTTGAGACAAAGTTGCAACTATTGCAGCCTAGGCTGTGTGCCCTGTGTAAATTTCGAAAAAAAAAAAAAAAAAAAAAGGGACATTTCGAAAACAAACTGGGACTTTGCGGTAGCAAAGTCCCACAACTAGAGCCACATGTGGCACAGAGTGGGACTTTGCTAACGTTGCAAAATTGCATCAGACAGGCCGAAACATCTGATTTTCTGGGAGCATATGGCCAAAGCAACGAGGTATCTGTGTGCAAAGATTTTTTTGGAAAAACGTTATTTCCTATTGACGTAATTCGCTGACCTATATAAATGCTAAATTGAAAGTTTACCCGGATGTGCCACGCCCATCTCATTTGTTTTTTGCATTTATTTAATAACATTCAAAATATATATTCACGGTACAAATTTGAAGCTTGTACATTTAAAAGATCACGAAATATGCACAAATACATTTCAAAAAGGCAAAATGTACTTTAATTTTAAAAGTGCAATAATTAAATTTTAATTTTAAAAACTGTTGTTATACATTGCTGGAAAGTGGACAAAAAGCCCCTTAAGAATCTGAAAATAATAAACCTTTAAATTAATTAGGTCACGCTCTAGAGCAGTCCAAAGTAGTGAATTTTGCTGTTTTCAGGCAGCTATAAAACCGGAAGTGGACGTCGGAGGTCAAATGTCAAAGTATTAAATGATAGACACGGTCAATGACCTTTGACCTACTAAAGTTCAAGGTCACCAAGGGTCAAGGTCACGAGAAATAAGCTTCCAAAATTAGAAAAAAATATTAACTGGTTTCCTATTGTCGAAAAATTGCAACAAACAGGCCGAATTATCTGATTTTCTGGAATAAACTGGCCAAAGCAATGAGGTATCTGTGTGCAAAGTACTTTTTTAAAAAAGGCTATTTACTGCAGCCGTAATTCGCTGACCCATATAAATGGTAAATCGGAATTTTACACGGATGTGCCACGCCCATCTCATTTTTTTTTATATAAATCAAATCACATTCAAAATGAATATTCACGGTACAAATTTGAAGTTTGTACATCTAATAGATCACGAGATATACATACATACATTTCAAGCAAACGTAAATACGGCAAAATATACTTAAATTTTCAAAAATCAAAAACTTAAATTTTCATTTTAAAAACCTTTGTTATACATCGTTTAAAAGAGGACAAAAGCACTTTAAGAATCTGAAAAAAATAACACTCTAAATTAATTAGGTCACGCTCTAGAGCAGTCCAAAGTTGCGAATTTCACTGTTTTTGGGCAGCTATAAAACCGGAAGTAGACGTCGGAGGTCAAAGTTCAAAGTATCAACTGATAGCCAAGTTCAATGACCTTTGACCTACTAAAGGTCACGGTCACCAAAGGTCAAGGTCACGAGAAATAAGCCCCCAAACTTTGAAAAAATTCAACCGGATGTTGCAAAAATGCAAAAGCGAAATTCAAAAATCGACTTCCAATGTTTTTTTGCAATTTTTATGTTCTTTCATTTGACACCAAAATCATCTCAATCGGATAAGCCATAATGTCTGAATTAAATTCGCGCAATTTCAGAAAAATCAAAATGGCGGCGAAAGTTGCGCATGCGGCCTTGATTTTATTTTCTTCGCTTTTTTGTATGGCTAATGGCTACCCGATGATACAAGTTTGAATCTCATACATTAATAAAACCGGAAGTTATTCAACCGGACGTAAAACTCTATTTTTCGCAAAAACCGGAAGTGACGCAAAAATTTTGACCTACTTTTTGGAAATCATTCCATGGGCTACATATACTCAATTTTTTTTAGATAAATCGGATGGAAATTAGCAAAGTTGCAAAAATGTGCAAAATACGGCAAAAAAATGTGTGCTAGGAATTTTCTAATTTTGAAATTTTGAAATTGCTATCTTGTTGGAAATTATTTCAAGTTTCCAAAAATGCAAACCCGACGAAAATCGATTGAAAATTGCGACTTCTAGAGCCACTGACCGACTTTTTAGGTTAGTTGCAATGCAGCACTTCCGGTTTTGCAAAAATGTTCCATTTTATATTTATGCAACACGTCGCCACTACAGAAGGTCAGGAGATGTTGTGAAATTGCTGCAACTATTGCAGTCTTGGCTGTGTGCCCTGTGTAAATTTCGAAAAAAAAAAAAAACTAGAGCCACATGTGGCACAGAGTGGGACTTTGCTAACGTTGCAAAATTGCAACAAAGAGACCGAAACATCTGATTTTCTGGGAGAAACTGGCCAAAGCAACGAGGTATCTGTGTGCAAAGTACTTTTTTGAAAAACATTATTTCCTACAGACGTAGATCGCTGACCGATATAAATGAAAATTTGGAAGTTTACCCGGATGTGCCACGCCCATCTCATTTATTTTGCCGTAAATCTAATCACATTTGAAATGTATAGTCACGGTACAAATTTGAAGCTTGTGAAGCTAATAGATCACGAGATATACGCAAATACATTTCAAAAAAACAAAATGTACTTTAATTTTAAAAGGGCAAAAAATTAATTTTTATTTTTAAAACTTTTGTTATACATCGCTGGAAAGTGGACAAAAAGCGCCTTAAGAATTTGAAAAAATAACTCTCTAAATTAATTAGATCACGCTCTAAGGCAGTCCAAAGTTGTGAATTTTGCTGTTTTCGGGCAGATATAAAACCGGAAGTAGACGTCGGAGGTCAAATGTCAATGTGTCAAATGATAGTCAAAGTCAGTGATCTATGACCTTGTAAAGTTCAAGGTCACCAAAGTTCAAGGTCACGAGAAATAAGCCCCCAAACTCGAAAAATAACTGATACTTTTTGCTAATGTTGCAAATTGCAACTAACATGCCGCAACATCCGATTTTTAGGGATCAACTGGCCAAAGCAATGAGGTATCTGTGTGCAAAGTACTTTTTTAAAAAAGGCTATTTACTGCAGCCGTAATTCGCTGACCCATATAAATGGTAAATCAGGATTTTACCCGGATGTGCCACGCCCATCTAATTTTTTTTATATAAATCAAATCACATTCAAAATGAATATTCAGGGTACAAATTTGAAGTTTGTACATCTAATAGATCACGAGATATACATACATACATTTCAAGCAAACGTAAATACGGCAAAATATACTTATCTTTGCAAAAATCAAAAACTTCATTTTTCATTTTACAAACTTTTGTTATATATCGTTGGAAAGAGGACAAAAAGCACCTTAAGAATCTGAAAAAAATAACACTCTAAATTAATTAGGTCACGCTCTAGAGTAGTCCAAATTTGCGAATTTTGCTGTTTTCGCGCAGCTATAAAACCGGAAGTAGATGTTGGAGGTCAAAGGTCAAAGTATCAACTGATAGCCAAGGTCAATGACCTTTGACCCACTAACGGTCACGGTCACCAAAGGTCAAGGTCACGAGAAATAAGCCCCTAAACTTCGAAAAAATTCAATCGGATGTTTCAAAAATGCAAAAGCGAAATTCAAAAATCGAATTCCAATGTTTTTTTGCAATTTTTATGTTCTTTCATTTGACACCAAAATCATCTCAATCGGATAAGCCATAATGTCTGAATTAAATTCGCCCAATTTCAGAAAAATCACGCCCATTCGAAAATATTTTAAAGATGCATTCCCTTCTTTTAATTGAAAAAAAAAATAAAAATGGTAATACTTACATAAATAGAGAGTAGAGGTGTTCTAATGACTTGGAAAAATAGTAGCTTGTCTCACAGGTTAAGTCGTAATAAGGCTATTTACGACAAGGATTTCCTCTTTAGTACCCTACATTACCATTCAAAAGAGGAAAACCTTGCTGTAATTCGCTTAATTAAGACTTAACTAAGGACCTGTGAGACAAGCTACTAGTCATTAGAACACCTCTACTCTCTATTTATGTAAGTATTAGCCTTTTCATTTTCATCAATGAAAACAAGGGAAGCCATCTTTAAATGTAATCAATTGGTATAAATATGTCAATATATATTCAAAATTTGAAGCATCTACATGAGATATACACACCATAAAGGTGAAAAAAGCGAAAATACAATAATTGGAAAAATGGAAATTCTAAAACCCGTTCCCTTTTTTGAAGCCTTTGTTCAAAATATCTGACTTTCTGGTATGAAATGGCCAAAGCATCGAGGTACCTGTGTGCAAAGTACTTTTTTGAAAAACGTTATTTCCTACAGACTTAAAGCGCTGACCGATATAAATGGTAAATGGGAAGTTTACCCGGATGTGACACGCCCATCTCATTTTTTTGGCGTAGGTCTAATCACATTCACAATGTATATGCACGGTACAAATTTGAAGCATGTACATCTAATAGATCACGAGATATACACACATACATTTCTAAAAAACGTCAATACGGCAAAATGTACTTTTATTTTAAAAAATCAAAAATTTCAATTTTCATTTTAAAACCTTTGTTATACATCGTTGGAAAGAGGACAAAAAGCACTTTAAGAATCTGAAAAAAATAACACTCTAAATTAATTAGGTCACGCTCTAGAGCAG
>CM060201.1:1197340-1215140 GCA_030562195.1 Nipponacmea schrenckii
AATCCATTAAGAATTGTTCTTTCTAGAGTGCTTAAAAGCTAAAATTGAACGCGTTTTCAAACACAAGGGCAATAACTGATACTAAATATTTTTCGATTTAACTAAATTTCAATAGGGTTCATCCTCAAGTGATTAGAAATACTCATGCAAAGTTATGTCAAAATCGCTCAAGAATTGTGACTTGTAGAGTGTTTACAAGGCAAAAATCCAAAAATTTTATAGAACAAGGGCAATAATTCCTATTAAATATATTTCGATATGTGCTATTTTCAAAAGGGTTCATTCTTGGGTGATATTAAACAATTTCAGCAAGTTTCGTCAAAATCGGTCAATAACTGTGCTTTGTAGAGTGTTTACAAGCTAAAAATTGAACGCGTTTTCAAAAACAAGGGCAATAACTGATATTAATTTTTTTTCGATTTGACTGGTTTTCGATAGGCTTCATCCTTGGGTGATAACAAATACTCAGGCCAAGTTTCATTAAAATCCATTAAAAATTGTTCTCTCAAGAGTGTTTACAAGCTAAAATTGAACGCGTTTTCAAGAACAAGGGCAATAACTCATACTAAATGTTTTTCGATTTCGCTGATTTTCGATAGGGTTTATCCTTGAGTTATAACATACTCTCACACCAAGTTTCATCAAAATCGGTTAAGAATTGCACTTTGTAGAGTGTTTACGAGCCATTCAAGAACAAGGGCACAAACTCATACTAATTTTTTTCCGATTTCGCTGATTTTCAATAGGGTTCATCCTTGCGTGATCATAAACACTCATATTAAGTTTCATCTAAATCCGTCAAGAATTACACCGTGTAGAGTGTTTACAAGCAATTGTGGACGGACGGACGGACGGACGGACGGACGGACGAAGGTGACGACAATATACGCCCCCCATTTCATGTGGGCGTATAAAAAGTGATTTACCTGAAATAAAAGAAATACTAAGGCAAGTTCGTAAACAATACTGAGGCACAGGATTAATCTCCAGAACGCTGGGTGAGGTCGAACAAATACACCATCTGGAGTTTGAGTTACACCAAATAGTAGAAAAGCTAAAACTACAGCAAATACACCTCTAAAAAAGCCAAATCATTATTAGTTATTAGTATTAGTATAACACCTTTACTTATGATTACAAAAAATCCACAATGTAATATTCAAATATACTCATATTGAACATACAATATTAGTTGAAACATATGTCTCTATTCCAGCCTCTGATAGCATATTGTGAAAGTTGTCGCCAAAGTAGATCTCAGATATATTGTGCCATATTCAGGTTCTATTCTTTGGTAATGGTATCTGGAAAGTCTACCTAATGGATATATACACATCTACATTCATAACTACATAATCTCCATATAAGTTAATTTAAAGTAATCCGAAGACATTTCTTAAGATAGCTTGCCAGGCAAGGTAATATACGCCCACTGGCAGCATTTATTTCAAATAAAAACTTTTCAGTAAGGTTACAATAAGTGGAATGAATTATTCAACCTACCAACCTTTTTTTTTTTAGGGTCTCTAGTTTCATTAAAAACTGTCAAGAATTGTACCTAATAACAACTCATTAAATATTTTTCGGTATTTTTATGATTTGCAATAGGGTTCACCCTTAATAATATTTTGATATTTTTAATTCTTAATAAGGCTCATCCTTGGTTGATATTAAACAATTTCAGCGAGTTTGTCAAAAAGGAATGTTTAGAGTGTTCACAAGCCAAAAGTTGAAAGCGTTTTTGAACACAGGCGCAATAACTGACACTAAATATTTTTCGATTTATCTGATTTTCAATAGGGTTTATCCTTATGAGAAAACAAATACTAAAGCCAAGTTTCATCAAAATCCATTTAAAATTGTTCTTTCTAGAGTGTTTACGAGTTAAATTGAACGCGTTTTCAAAAACAAGGTCAATAACTTGTACTAAATATTTTTCGATTTTCAATAGGGTTCATCCTTGGGAGACAACAAATACTCCAGCCAAGTTACATCAAAATCCATTAAAAATTGTTCTTTCTAGAGTGTTTACAAGCTAAAATTGAACGCGTTTTCAAGAACAAGGGCTATAACTGACACTAAAAATATTTCTATTTATTTGATTTATAATAGGGTTCATCCATGGGTAAAAACAAATACTCAAGCCAAAGTTAATCAAAATCCATTAAGAATAGTTCTTTCTAGAGTGTTTACAAGCTAAAATTGAATGCGTTTTCAAGAACAAGGGCAGTAACTCATACTAAAATTTTTTTCGATTTTGCTGATTTTCAATAGGGTTCATCCTTGAGTTATAACACACTCTCACACCAAGTTTCATTGAAATCCATCAAGAATTGTGCCATGTAGAGTGTTTACGAGACAAAAATCGAACGCGTTTAAAAGAACAAGGGCAATAATTCATATTTGATATATTTTGATATTTCTAATTTTCAATTAGGCTCATCCCTTGCAATATCCAACAATTTCAGTGAGTTTTGTCAACATTGGTCATGAATTGTACCTTCTAGAGTGTTTATTAGCCAAAAAGTTAAACCCCTTTTTCAAACACAAGGGCAATAACTGACACTAAATATATTTCAATTTATTTGATTTTCAATAAGGTTCATCCTTGGGTAAAAACAAATACTCAAGCCAAGTTTTATCAAAATCCATTAAGAATTGTTCTTTCTAGAGTGCTTAAAAGCTAAAATTGAACGCGTTTTCAAACACAAGGGCAATAACTGATACTAAATATTTTTCGATTTAACTGAATTTCAATAGGGTTCATCCTTAAGTGATTAGAATACTCATGCAAAGTTATGTCAAAATCGCTCAAGAATTGTGACTTGTAGAGTGTTTACAAGGCAAAAATCCAACACATTTTATAGAACAAGGGGAATAATTCCTATTAAATATATTTCGATATGTGCTATTTTCAAAAGGGTTCATTCTTGGGTGATATTAAACAATTTCAGCAAGTTTCGTCAAAATCGGTCAATAACTGTGCTTTGTAGAGTGTTTACAAGCTAAAAATTGAACGCGTTTTCAAAAACAAGGGCAATAACTGATATTAATTTTTTTTTTTATTTGACTGGTTTTCAATAGGCTTCATCCTTGGGTGATAACAAATACTCAGGCCAAGTTTCATTAAAATCCATTAAAAATTGTTCTCTCAAGAGTGTTTACAAGCTAAAATTGAACGCGTTTTCAAGAACAAGGGCAATAACTCATACTAAATGTTTTTCGATTTTGCTGATTTTCGATAGGGTTTATCCTTGAGTTATAACATACTCTCACACCAAGTTTCATCAAAATCGATCAAGAATTGCACTTTGTAGAGTGTTTACGAGCCATTCAAGAACAAGGGCACAAACTCATACTAATTTTTTTCCGATTTCGCTGATTTTCAATAGGGTTCATCCTTGCGTGATCATAAACACTCATATTAAGTTTCATCTAAATCCGTCAAGAATTACACCGTGTAGAGTGTTTACAAGCAATTGTGGACGGACGGACGGACGGACGGACGGACGGACGGACGGACGGACGAACGGACGGACGGACGGACGGACGGACGGACGGACGGACGGACGGACGGACGGACGGACGGACGGACGGACGGACGGACGGACGGACGGATGTGGGTGACGACAATATACGCCCCCCATTTCATGTGGGCGTATAAAAAAGTCATGACATCAATAACACAATGTGTTTGACATTGCTTTTAAGTCCTGATATGGTGTGATTGATTTAAGTCAATCACTGATAACTGATATTATATAATAAATAACTGGTAACATTATTATTAATTCTTACCTTTTAGTGTTATAATCAGCATCTAGCACCTGTTCTTCAAATAAAGCAACATAAACTAATATACAGGAAAATATCACTAGTACTGTTATTGTATGAGCTCTCCTAGAATACATTAAAGAATTCATATAATCTGTTTTAGATATATGTTTCATCATATTTCAATTTGTAAATTGCAGCAATTTTCTCAGTAGAGGAGTTTATTGCCATCAAAAATTACAGTTGCAATCTGTGGCCATAATTATAACATCAAATAAAATAACATAGCACTGTTAAAAACGGGAACTTTCCTATTGTTCATGACAGACAATAGCTCAAAGTTTCTGTAATAAAATTCAAATCATTTTGAGGAAACATTTGCTTATGAACAATCAGGGTTTAAACATTTTAATATCTACCCTTCACAAAACATAAAGGTATTTAATAGAGAATCAAGGAGCAAAAATTGTGTCAGCTTTATTTAAAGAATGAAAGTTTATTGTTGTAGCCATGTCTTCATTCTTGTTTTGACCCAATATATTCTATAACTGAAATCAATGAAGAGTAATAAAAAACTCTTTCAAAAGACCCATGATGTAATATAATAAACTATATTACCACTCTAGTTTTCTATCCTATATTTTAATTGTTTTTAGTCATATACATATATTAATAAACAATTGAAATTTTTAAAAAATCTATATTATATTAGAGGGATTGTAAACAGATTTTCTATACTGTGTATACTCAATCTGCACCATTCCAAACTTTAGTTAGAAGTTCCTGCAATTCCACTAAAACTAAGCATAGGATGATGTCACTAGATCATGTTACAGAATTGAGTTTGGCATTGAGTTTGGCAGTGATTAGATCCACTAACTTAGATAATCAATTGAAAACAAAACATATCTGTGCCATTTGTAGCCTAACTATTAATCACTAATGTGCTCCTAGCTTAAGAAATTGATAACATATATTCATAATAAAAAAAAAACCTTTTATGGACTTACAACAGATGATATCAGTTCAACAATATCAAGTGGATAAGAACATTTTCAATATAACATAAGTATGCCATAAATCAGTGTTAAAACAAAAAATATTCTTCAAGGCCTCTGATATAACATGTGTTTTATTCTCATGTCATTTTGACATACATGTACATATACTGAAATAATAACAGTATAAGTTCAACATTTCTTTAAAGTTGGCTATCTTATTTTCATTTATTCAAATATATTCAATAATTGTACCTCAAATACTTTTACAAATTAAAAATAGAGACTTTCTAATGATCAGGAAATACCAGTTTGTTTTGAAAGTTGCTATTTAAGTTGCTAATAGCCTAATTTAGATGCATTCCAAAGCAAGTTTATGCTCACTTACACTTTAATAACTTAGGGAAACATGGATTTTTCATTGGAAACACTGATTAATGCATTGGTAAGCTTGATTTGACTAAGAAAACCCAACTGATTAAGCCCACAATGTTATTTGGGGTTAATATTGTTTTGTTATAGCCCTGGCGGTCCGTTGGTCAGTTCACATTTATTTGTGCTCACAAATACAATCACAGGCTACAATTTTTTACGGATCCTTTGATTTTTTGTTATATGTGGTCAGTTGCATTTTGAAGATGATCCCTATCGATTTTCGTGATGATCTGATAATTTTTCACCGAAATATTGTGTCTGACTTATGTTCACGTTTTCATTGTGCAACTCTGCTCCTTCTAGCTACAGACAACAATTATTTTTATTTGGTCTGCTTAAAATTCTCTAAGCTTATGTGAATAGACAATCAAAGATGCTGGTGGTTGTATATCACCTTGCTTTTTTTCTTTATTTTTAATTTTGGAGGGGAACAACCTTGTATTCATGTTTTTAAAATTCATGAATTTGAAATAAATACTGATTTTTCACCCAATCTCCCAATGTTTTAAGGCAAATCTCTAGATTTATTTCATGACCTGTTAACATGTATGATACAATAATACTTCTTTTTAAAGATGACAAACGCCTACCAGCAGCTTTGAATGCAAGTACAAATAATTGTTTATTGACGATTCACATTTGGTTCATGTCTATTCTTTAAAGAATTTACAGAATTTTAAGAAGACAAAATAAAAATAAAAAGAATCTGTAAATAATTGTTGTCTGTAGAGTGAGCAGAATTGCTCTATGAAAACTCAATCATAAGTCAGACACAATATTTCGGTGAAAAATTATCAGATTATGAAAATCAATAGGGATCATTACATAATGACAATAACCTACAAAATAAAAATCAAAAGAATCAATAGAGAACTGATGCTTGTAAATGAACATGAGTTGGACCCATCAGCTAATGGAAAAACAGACACCATAAATTGGAGAAAAATCATCTGAACATCATGAAAATCAATAGGGATCATCGTCATTATGACTCACAAAATAAAAATCAAAAGAATCCAAAAAGAATTTAACCCTGTAGAGTGAGCACTAGTTGCACCCTATAATAAATTTGTTGGCAAGCTGTAACTTTAATATAGATTTGACAGCAGGGATCATGATTTGCCCATATACGCCGGTCATGACCGACGGTCTTGGCAAAATGGCCGACGGCAATTTGCCTCTGTCGGTCATCAAGTATAGGTTAAAAAAAAAAATAAAAAATTTTTTTTAACTTGCTCCAAACTGTTTACAATAACGTACACTCATTATATCAATTAACTCTTTCTGTCAATTAATCTAGTTAATTAAGGGATTACCGGTAATAGGTTAATTAATGAACAAAGAAAATCATTTGGCTCGTGGAAACGCTTCATTTCAAAGAGATCGGGACCGTGTAAAACTACTTACTTTATTTACAAACAATAACGAGTAACACTTGTCACGAAAATCCTTTAATCACATTGTATGGTTTCAATTGTTTTCCTATATATTATGCCGTTAAATTCTTATCTTATTGCTGGAAGCGAACGTTAACTCGCCATTTACATGTACCTACCTACCTCTTATCGGTCATCATTCATTGATATTATCCTTTATCATGTCCATGTTAGGATGTATTTGACAGTTTCCGATATATCGAAAGTAGCCTCTAATGCTGGTTATAAATGATTGTTTACATGCTACAGTCAAATTATAAAACGATTTTACGAAAAGAAGTTGACAAAATATTATATTTACACTAAAAATCTACCGATAATACAAACCAAATTTTGAAACAATGTCTGTTATTTATAAATTACATAGAATAGACGATTATCATAAAATATCGCAAAGACTTCAAAATTTTTTTTTTTGTCAAATCAAGGCTTCCGTACAATTAATCATTAAAAGCGAAAGTAGAGTGTACCAGAGAATTATTATGATAAAATTGACAGCCTAATAAAGAATATTTTATTGATTTGTGGAATTTTAACATTGAAAACGATAGGCCCAATGAAAATTATGATAACGAAAAGAAAAAAAAATCGGTAGATTTGGGTCTCCCGGCGGTAGATCGGGAGGCAACATCTAAAAGCGGTAGAAAACCCGACAAAATCGGTAGATTACACATGTATAAGATGTGACCCTCTAAAAACGTCGTTCCAAATTGCCCGAAAATATCCAACTGGGAAAAAGATAGCTTGCCAGGCAAGGTAATATACGCCCACTGGCAGCATTTAATTCAAATAAAAACTTTTCAGTGAGGTTACAAGTCGAATGAAATATTCAACCTTCCAACCTATTTTTTTCTAGGGTCTCTAGTTTTATTAAAAACTGTCAAGAATTGTACCTAATAACAACTCATTAAATATTTTTCGGTATTTTTATGATTTGCAATAGGGTTCACCCTTAATAATATTTTGATATTTTTAATTCTTAATAAGGCTCATCCTTGGTTGATATTAAACCATTTCAGCGAGTTTTGTCAAAAAGGAATGTTTAAAGTTGAAAGCGTTTTTGAAAACAGGCGCAATAACTGACACTAAATATTTTTCGATTTATCTGATTTTCAATAGGGTTTATCCTTGTGAGAAAACAAATACTAAAGCCAAGTTTCATCAAAATCCATTCAAAATTGTTCTTTCTAGAGTGTTTACGAGTTTAATTGAACGCGTTTTCAAAAACAAGGTCAATAACTTGTACTAAATATTTTTCGATTTTCAATAGGGTTCATCCTTGGGAGACAACAAATACTCCAGCCAAGTTACATCAAAATCCTTTAAAAATTGTTCTTTCTAGAGTGTTTACAAGCTAAAATTGAACGCGTTTTCAAGAACAAGGGCTATAACTGACAATAAATATATTTCGATTTATTTGATTTATAATAGGGTTCATCATTGGGTAATAACAAATACTCAAGCCAAGTTTAATCAAAATCCATTAAGAATTGTTCTTTCTAGAGTGTTTACAAGCTAAAATTGAACGCGTTTTCAAGAACAAGAGCAGTAACTCATACTGAAAAATTTTTCGATTTCGCTGATTTTCAATAGGGTTCATTCCCTGAGTTATAACACACTCTCACACCAAGTTTCATCGAAATCGGTCAAGAATTGTGCCATGTAGAGTGTTTACGAGACAAAAATCGAACGTGTTTAAAAGAACAAGGGCAATAATTCATATTAGATATATTTTTAATTTTCAATAGGGCTCATCCCTTGCGATATCAAACAATTTCAGTGAGTTTTGTCAACATTGGTCATGAATTGTACCTTCTAGAGTGTTTATTAGCCAAAAAGTTAAACCCGTTTTCAAACACAAGGGCAATAACTGACACTAAATATATTTCGATTTATTTGATTTTCAATAGGGTTCATCCTTGGGAGACAACAAATACTCCAGCCAAGTTACATCAAAATCCTTTAAAAATTGTTCTTTCTAGAGTGTTTACAAGCTAAAATTGAACGCGTTTTCAAGAACAAGGGCTATAACTGACAATAAATATATTTCGATTTATTTGATTTATAATAGGGTTCATCATTGGGTAATAACAAATACTCAAGCCAAGTTTAATCAAAATCCATTAAGAATTGTTCTTTCTAGAGTGCTTACAAGCTAAAATTGAACGCGTTTTCAAACACAAGGGCAATAACTGATACTAAATATTTTTCGATTTAACTGAATTTCAATAGAGTTCATCCTTAGGTGATTACAAAATACTCATGCCAAGTTATGTCAAAATCGCTCAAGAATTGTGACTTGTAGAGTGTTTACAAGGCAAAAATCCAACACATTTTATAGAACAAGGGCAATAATTCCTATTAAATAATATTTCGATATGTGCTATTTTCAAAAGGGTTCATTCTTGGGTGATATTAAACAATTTCAGCAAGTTTCGTCAAAATCGGTCAATAAATGTGCTTTGTAGAGTGTTTACAAGCAAAAAATTGAACGCGTTTTCAAAAACAAGGGCAATAACTGATATAAATTTTTTTTCGATTTGACTGGTTTTCAATAGGCTTCATCCTTGGGTGATAACAAATACTCAGGCCAAGTTTCATTAAAATCCATTAAGAATTGTTCTTTCTAGAGTGTTTACAAGCTAAAATTGAACGCGTTTTCAAGAACAAGGGCAATAACTCATACTAAATGTTTTTCGATTTCGCTGATTTTCGATAGGGTTTATCCTTGAGTTATAACATACTCTCAAACCAAGTTTCATCAAAATCGGTCAAGAATTGCACGTTGTAGAGTGTTTACGAGCCATTCAAGAACAAGGGCACGAACTCATACTAATTTTTTTTCCGATTTCGCTGATTTTCAATAGGGTTCATCCTTGCGTGATCATAAACACTCATATTAAGTTTCATCTAAATCCGTCAAGAATTACACCGTGTAGAGTGTTTACGAGCAATTGTGGACGGACGGACGGACGGACCGACGGACGGACGGACGGACGGACGGACGGACGGATGTGGGTGACGACAATATACGCCCCCCATTTCATGTGGGATAAAAATAAATCATGATCCCTGTTTGACAGAATACAATCTATATTCAAATGTCTGAAAGGCTATTTAGATATCAACATTGAAAACTTACCAAAAAAATGATAGTGTACCATCATCCCAGAAATCATTCTGTTTTCTTTTGTCTTCCTCCCAATCATGAGCAGTAGCTTTGTGTATTTTATCATATCCATCATACAGTTTGGTCGTTCCATTGGAAAAATCACGTTGTACCGACGCCATTGAACATTGAACTACTTATATCTACAGAGTACCGTTTAATTTCTCTCTTCGACATTCAATCTACAGAATATGGAATAAATTATATATTTTATTGTATTCATTGTTCAGTAACAAACTTTCAATTCAATTCTTATTTAATATAAGGAGCTCTGATTTTCAAAATGTTCCTTACAATATGGACCATATAAATGACCTTATTTTATTGTATATGAAAGAGTAAGCTTACATTATAGATAAAAGTGAAACTAAAAGAATTTTCAATCAAATTCAGCTAATTCTTATTATATGAATCTTATCCATGAAAAAAAGGTCAGAGGCAAATTCACATTCAATTTGATTTAGACTAGTCACAACTGTTTTATGAATAAATTCAAACTGACTAGTGTTGTACACATATTTGGTTTGACTATTGTATTACAGATATTCAGTATGATTATTGTTGTTTGAATATATATTCTGACTAACTATTATTCAGTATATTACTTTTGCAGTATAAATACAAACTGACTAGTGTAGTACAGATATTTGGTCTGACTATTGTTTTACAGATATTCAGTATGACTATTGTTGTTTGAATATATTCAGACTAACTATTATTCAGTATATTACTATTGCAGTATAAATAAATTCAGACTGACTAGTGAAGTACAGATATTTGGTCTGACTATTGTTTTACAGATATTCAGTATGACTATTGTTGTTTGAATATATTCAGACTAACTATTATTCAGTATATTACTATTGCAGTATAAATAAATACAGACTGACTAGTGACAACTGTTGTATGAATAAATATTAGACTATTTTGTAGGGACTATAATTCAGTATGAAAAGTGTCGTATAGGGATAAATTTAGACTGACTAATGACTATTGTTGTGTGAATATATACAATTTGACTATTGTTATATGAATATTTACTCAATAGCCAGTACAATAAATATACAAAATCAATTATAAAATATTCATAGGTAGCTATCCAACAATTGCATCTGCCACCAGAACAGTCTTAGTATTGTTGATAAGATTTGTAAGAATTAAATAATTAAGTACTGTGCTTCATAAACCAAAATCAATTATAATGTAAGAAGAAAAAAAATTAGGAATGGGTCAGAATATTGTTGAAAGTGATTAAACCCACATAATGTATGAATAAAGTAATTGAGTATATTGCTATCTATTCATTCTAATCAATTGAGCCATCCAAAAGAGTGGAAAAACCATGACCTTGATCAGAACAATTCACTTAAAATAGAAAACAGAACCAGATCAAACATTTGAACAAATTCACACATTGGAGACAACATAACTACCAGTACAAAAGCTGCAGCAGTCTCTTTTAAATTGTTTTGTACAATGAATAACCATAAATATATATCTTGAATCTCAACTCCCTTGGTCCTCTCAAAAAAAAGACAAATATGAAATATTATTTTCAGAATTGAGAATTTTACAATCTTTATAAGTTATAAAGTTTAAGTATACCTTACCTCCAGTTAAATTAAATAAATGCAGAAAATTTGTTATCTATTCTTAATGTTTATTAGAAAAAAAATTTCCGTCACACAGATCTGTATGACACTATTGGATTTTATTATCAATACCGGTATCAGATAATATTGAATTAGTTGAGATTAGATTATGACAGGTTTGTTAAGTGTGACATGAGGAAAAGTCTCCAAGGACAGCTGCAATATTCAGCCTGTAATTTATTTTCTCTTTCTCTATAAAAGCACCACCAATATAGTAGCAAGGTTAGACCTCTGTGAGACACCTTGGCATCTGATTTGAAAAACAGGAACGGAGACTAGCTTATAGTTCTGATAAATTTGTGTCCACAATGCAACTGATTCCCACACACAATCCAAAAATCCAGACCCTAATAACTAACTACTACATAATTTTCTCTTCTTCAGTCATTACTTATATGTCATTTCTGAAGGAGATTGAATACCAAAGGACTAGACTGGCGCTTTCACTTTGATGTCTGTTTAGTTAAATCATCTAAGTCTGGAGAAGAAAAAAGGATTTCTGAATCAGAATTATAACTTACAACAACCCTCTATAATATATTGCTATCACTGTACAGACAAAATGATATTCGGTCAATTTTAAACAAAAATAACTAAAATTTTCAAACAACTACTTGGCTTTGAGATTGTCTTCACCTTCAGCTTTGGCCTGATCAGGTGCACTCGATATTCTGTAATAAGTGGAATGCATCTTAAAACACTGAGGGGACTAACTACTGATAAGAACACTCTCTTACTCGCTATGCAGTACAAGAACTGATCCAGCCGAATACAGACATTGATGATTAAAGAAAAAAGTCCATTTCTACAATTCAATATTGTTCTCAATCCCTTTGCACTTAAAAGGATCTTAAAACTTAAAATTATACCATCCAATATTACTTTAGTTATTATTTTTGACAATTCTTAATTTATCCATAAAGATGCATTTGATTATTGAAAAACCCTTGAGAAATTGATTAAGCGTTTTTTCAAACATGATTTACTTTTGTGACTTTTCTAGATATTAAGGGATTCTGTTACTTTATGACATCAGCTAAGTTCACTTCAGAATATATACTTGTATTGACCATTCTTGAGAACTAAAATTTTATTTTCATTCCAAGACAAGGTATCCCTTTAATAGTGTCGGTATTAGTGTCATTTTTTGAAAAGTGATAAAGTAAATTTTCCAATCAACTGTAACAACTGTTCGATCACTTCACGTGAATAAGCTTAAAAATTTCATGGAACACAACTTTTAATCATTTCCTTCAATTTTAAAATGGTATAAATTTCTACAGTTAATAGACTTTTCGAAAAATATTCAACAATCCATCAATTTTTTTTTTTTTAAATTGCAAAGAAACACCATTTTCTCATTTTTCATTATTAGATACAACACTTATATCAATAAAGTCATTCAAATTCACTTTCACTATTTAAGATTCACTTTTTACATTCAAAATCATTATTTAAAAGCGACTTTTAAAATTCATATCCAAATTCACCTTTACAATTTAAAATTCACATACTACTAAAAATTCACATTTACTACTCAAAATTCACATTTACTATAAAAAAAATTCACATTTACTATTCAAAATTCATTTACTATTCAAAATTCACATTTACTATTCAAAATTCACATTTACTATTCAAAATTCACATTAACTATTCAAAATTTACATTTACTATTTAAAATTCACATTAATTATTCGAAATTCACATTTACTACTCAAAATTCACATTTACTACTCAAAATTCACATTAACTATTCAAAATTCACATTTACTATTCAAAATTCACATTAACTATTCAAAATTCACATTTACTACTGGTACTCAAAATTCACATTTACTATTCAAAATTCACATTTACTATTCAAAATTCACATTTACTACTGGTACTCAAAATTCACATTTACTACTCAAAATTCACATTTACTATTCAAAATTCACATTTACTACTCAAAATTCACATTAACTATTCAAAATTCACATTTACTACTGGTACTCAAAATTCACATTTACTATTCAAAATTCACATTTACTATTCAAAATTTACATTTACTATTTAAAATTCACATTTTTACTTTTCAAAATTCACATTTACTATTCAAAATTCACATAACTACTCAAAATTCACATTTACTACTCAAAATTCACAATTACTATTCAAAATTCACAATTACTATTCAAAATTCACATTTACTATTCAAAATTCACATTTTTTACTATTCAAAATTCACTTTTACTCTATAACTAATCATATTTTTCTTTATGCAAGCTTCTTGTTTTATTAAATAATAACTTTGAAACAGAAAAATTTAGCAATGGACATATTTTGGATGGTTATACTTCATTAACTGATATTGTATTTTCTGAAGTCATAATAGGTTGTGTTATTCTAGGCCTAATATAGAAATAGAGAAGGAAATTCCTGGTTTAAATTATGGGATTTTCATGCATTTCTAGTACTTCTGAAGACTATTTAAATTCAAAACACATTTTAAACTGAAAATGGGGAAACATGCTATTAAATCTATAACTACATCTTGTCTATATTTTGTTAATACCACTGTGCTAGAATTAACACAAATCTATTGAATGTAATATTAAAAATATATTTTTGGCAGGTTTTGAGAAGCTAATCACACATGTACAACACACTGCAATATTCAAAAAAAAAATTGTAAGGTATTTATATATTTCTGATAATGTTCTGGTTTAGTCTATAGGGGTACACAATAATGGTATCAATCTCACGAGTAACTTGAAAACTTGTGTTTCAACACTGAAATAAATAATTTGAGCAGTCATAGGGGGCTATATTTATAACACCACATCAATCCTTTAGTAACTTTCTCTTTTACACTTTTAACCACATTCACAAATATAAGCCTTTAATAGTACAGACATTGTTGATTGCTGCACTATACCAAGTTACAAGTAGATGATCTATGAATAACCAAATGACAAAATCAATGACAAGGTAAAACTGAAGAAATCTGATGTTAATCAATTTTAAGTCCCGATTACATTACAACCGGGCCCGATCCTGAGGAAAAGTCTCCAAGGACAGCTGCAATATTCAGCCTGTAATTTATTTTCTCTTTCTCTATAAAAGCACCACCAATATAGTAGCAAGGTTAGACCTCTGTGAGACACCTTGGCATCTGATTTGAAAAACAGGAACGGAGACTAGCTTATAGTTCTGATAAATTTGTGTCCACAATGCAACTGATTCCCACACACAATCCAAAAATCCAGACCCTAATAACTAACTACTACATAATTTTCTCTTCTTCAGTCATTACTTATATGTCATTTCTGAAGGAGATTGAATACCAAAGGACTAGACTGGCGCTTTCACTTTGATGTCTGTTTAGTTAAATCATCTAAGTCTGGAGAAGAAAAAAGGATTTCTGAATCAGAATTATAACTTACAACAACCCTCTATTATATATTGCTATCACTGTACAGACAAAATGATATTCGGTCAATTTTAAACAAAAATAACTAAAATTTTCAAACAACTACTTGGCTTTGAAATTGTCTTCACCTTCAGCTTTGGCCTGATCAGGTGCACTCGATATTCTGTAATTAGTGGAATGCATCTTAAAACACTGAGGGGACTAACTACTGATAAGAACACTCTCTTACTCGCTATGCACTACAAGAACTGATCCAGCCGAGTACAGACATTGATGATTAAAGAAAAAAGTCCATTTCTACAATTCAATATTGTTCTCAATCCCTTTGCACTTAAAAGGATCTTAAAACTTAAAATTATACCATCCAATATTACTTTAGTTATTATTTTTGACAATTCTTAATTTATCCATAAAGATGCATTTGATTATTGAAAAACCCTTGAGAAATTGATTAAGCGTTTTTTCAAACATGATTTACTTTTGTGACTTTTCTAGATATTAAGGGATTCTGTTACTTTATGACATCAGCTAAGTTCACTTCAGAATATATACTTGTATTGACCATTCTTGAGAACTAAAATTTTATTTTCATGCCAAGACAAGGTATCCCTTTAATAGTGTCGGTATTAGTGTCATTTTTTGAAAAGTGATAAAGTAAATTTTCCAATCAACTGTAACATCTGTTAGATCACTTCACGTGAATAAGCTTAAAAATTTCATGGAACACAACTTTTAATCATTTCCTTCAATTTTAAAATGGTATAAATTTCTACAGTTAATAGACTTTTCGAAAAATATTCAACAATCCATCAATTTTTTTTTTTAAATTGCAAAGAAACACCATTTTCTCATTTTTCATTATTAGATACAACACTTATATCAATAAAGTCATTCAAATTCACTTTCACTATTTAAGATTCACTTTTTACATTCAAAATCATTATTTAAAAGCGACTTTTAAAATTCATATCCAAATTCACCTTTACAATTTAAAATTCACATACTACTAAAAATTCACATTTACTACTCAAAATTCACATTAACTATTCAAAATTCACATTAACTATTCAAAATTCACATTTACTACTGGTACTCAAAATTCACATTTACTATTCAAAATTCACATTAACTATTCAAAATTCACATTAACTATTCAAAATTCACATTTACTACTGGTACTCAAAATTCACATTTACTATTCAAAATTTACATTTTCTATTCAAAATTCACATTTACTACTGGTACTCAAAATTCACATTTACTACTCAAAATTCACATTAACTATTCAAAATTCACATTAACTATTCAAAATTCACATTTACTACTGGTACTAAAAATTCACATTTACTATTCAAAATTCACATTAACTATTCAAAATTCACATTTACTACTGGTACTCAAAATTCACATTTACTATTCAAGATAGCTTGCCAGGCAAGGTAATATACGCCCACTGGCAGCATTTATTTCAAATAAAAACTTTTCAGTAAGGTTACAATAAGTGGAATGAATTATTCAACCTACCAACCTATTTTTTTTTAGGGTCTCTAGTTTCATTAAAAACTGTCAAGAATTGTACCTAATAACAACTCATTAAATATTTTTCGGTATTTTTATGATTTGCAATAGGGTTCACCCTTAATAATATTTTGATATTTTTAATTCTTAATAAGGCTCATCCTTAATTGATATTAAACAATTTCAGCGAGTTTGTCAAAAAGGAATGTTTAGAGTGTTCACAAGCCAAAAGTTGAAAGCGTTTTTGAAAACAGGCGCAATAACTGACACTAAATATTTTTCGATTTATCTGATTTTCAATAGGGTTTATCCTTATGAGAAAACAAATACTAAAGCCAAGTTTCATCAAAATCCATTCAAAATTGTTCTTTCTAGAGTGTTTACGAGTTAAATTGAACGCGTTTTCAAAAACAAGGTCAATAACTTGTACTAAATATTTTTCGATTTTCAATAGGGTTCATCCTTGGGAGACAACAAATACTCCAGCCAAGTTACATCAAAATCCATTAAAAAGTGTTCTTTCTAGAGTGTTTACAAGCTAAAATTGAATGCGTTTTCAAGAACAAGGGCTATAACTGACACTAAATATATTTCTATTTATTTGATTTATAATAGGGTTCATCCATGGGTAAAAACAAATACTCAAGCCAAAGTTAATCAAAATCCATTAAGAATAGTTCTTTCTAGAGTGTTTACAAGCTAAAAGTGGATGCGTTTTCAAGAACAAGGGCAGTAACTCATACTAAAATTTTTTTCGATTTTGCTGATTTTCAATAGGGTTCATCCTTGAGTTATAACACACTCTCACACCAAGTTTCATTGAAATCCATCCAGAATTGTGCCATGTAGAGTGTTTACGAGACAAAAATCGAACGCGTTTAAAAGAACAAGGGCAATAATTCATATTAGATATATTTTGATATTTCTAATTTTCAATTAGGCTCATCCCTTGCAATATCCAACAATTTCAGTGAGTTTTGTCAACATTGGTCATGAATTGTACCTTCTAGAGTGTTTATTAGCCAAAAAGTTAAACCCGTTTTCAAACACAAGGGCAATAACTGACACTAAATATATTTCGATTTATTTGATTTTCAATAAGGTTCATCCTTGGGTAAAAACAAATACTCAAGCCAAGTTTTATCAAAATCCATTAAGAATTGTTCTTTCTAGAGTGCTTAAAAGCTAAAATTGAACGCGTTTTCAAACACAAGGGCAATAACTGATACTAAATATTTTTCGATTTAACTGAATTTCAATAGGGTTCATCCTTAAGTGATTAGAAATACTCATGCAAAGTTATGTCAAAATCGCTCAAGAATTGTGACTTGTAGAGTGTTTACAAGGCAAAAATCCAACACATTTTATAGAACAAGGGCAATAATTCCTATTAAATATATTTC
>CM060201.1:1215640-1232620 GCA_030562195.1 Nipponacmea schrenckii
ATGCTTTGAAATAAAACGACTTATACTCTGTAAAAATAACGTTACTGTTTTACGGATACTTTAAGGGGCATTTTTAAAGCGTATATCGAAACTGCTACGCACTGCGTCAGAACCTCGCGAAGCCTGGGGATCTAGTTGTGGGACTTTGCTACCGCAAAGTCCCAGTTTGTTTTCGGTTTGTCTTTTTTTTTTTTTTTTTTTTTTTTTTTTTTTTTTTTTTTTCGAAATTTACACAGGGCACACAGCCTAGGCTGCAATAGTTGCAGCAATTTCACATCTTCTCTACACCTTCTGTTGTGGCGAAATTTCTATTAAATATAAATTGGAACATTTTTGCAAAACCGGAAGTGCTGCATTGCAACATGTCTAAAAAGTCGGTCAGTGGCTCTAGAACTCGCATTTTTGGACCGATTTTCGTCGGGTTTGCATTTTTGAAAACTTGAAACAATTTCCAACAAAATAGCAATTAAAAAAATTCGAAATTCGAAATTTCATAGCACACATTTTTTTGTCGTATTTTGCACATTTTTGCAACTTTGCTATTTTAAGACCGATTGATCTGAAAATTTGGGTGCCTTCAAGTGTCACGAATATGAAAACATTGGCAGAGTCAGAATTTTTGCTTCATTTCCGGTTTCAGCGTAAAACGGGTTTAAACTTCCGGTTGACCTACTTGTGCTGTAATTGATGTATCGCAACAAAATTTATGTCAATCCTAATTAAATTGGAAGACAAAAAAACGAAGCAGAAAAAATCCGGACCGGAAGTGAAACATTAGCCGCCATCTTGAAATGTCACTTTTTTGTAAAACTCAAAATGGGGCCTCTACGGTAAGAGCGATTTGTGTGATGTTTATATTTCTGGAAAGCTTCGTCGATTGCGATCAAAATGTTGGAAATCGATTTTTGAATTTTGCTTTTGCTTTTTTGCAACATCCGGTTGAATTTTTTCGAAGTTTGGGGGCTTATTTCTCGTGACCTTGACCTTTGGTGACCATGACCTTTAGTAGGTCAAAGGTCATAGACCTTGGCTATCAGTTGATACTTTGAACTTTGACCTCCGACGTCTACTTCCGGTTTTATAGCTGCCCGAAAACAGCAAAATTCGCAACTTTGGGCTGCTCTAGAGCGTGACCTAATTAATTTAGAGTGTTAATTTTTTCAGATTCTTAAAGTGCTTTTTGTCCTCTTTCCAACGATATATAACAAAAGTTTGTAAAATGAAAATTGAATTTTTTGATTTTTGCAAAGAAAAGTACATTTTGCCGTATTTTCGCTTCCTTGAAATGTATGTGTGTATATCTCGTGATCTATGAGCTGTACAAGCTTCAAATTTTTACTGTGAATATACATTTTGAATATGATTAGATTCCCCTCCAAAAAAACGAGATGGGCGTGGCACATCCGGGTGAACTTCAAATGTACCATTTATATCGGTCAGCGAATTACGGCTGCAGTAAATAACGTTTTTCAAAAAAGTACCTTGCATACATATATCTCATTACTTTGGCCAGTTTATCCCAAAAAATCAAATGTTTCTGCCTGTTTGTTGCAATTTTGCGACATTTGCAAAAAATCAGTTTTTTTTTAGTTTGGGGGCTTATTTCTAGTTACTTTGACCTTTGGTGACCTTGACCTTTACAAGGTCATTGGTCACTGACTTAAGCTATCAGTTGACAATTTGGCATTAGACTTCTGACGTCTATTTCCGGTTTTATAGCTGCTCGAAAGCAGCAAAATTTGCAACGTTGGACTGCTCTAGAGCGTGACCTAATTAATTTAGAGGGTTATTTTTTTCACATTCCGAAGGCGCCTTTTGTCCTCTTTCCAGCGATGCACAACAAAAGTTTTTAAAATGAAAATTTAATTTTTGGACTTTTAAAATTAAAGTACATTTTGCTTTTTTGAAACGTATTTGTGTATATCTCGTGATCTATTAGATGTACAAGCTTCAAATTTGAACCATGAATATATATTTTGTATGAGATTAGATTTACGCAAAAGTAAATTAGATGGGCGTGGCACATACGGGTAAACTTCCAATTTACCAGTTATATCGGTCAGCGCTTTACATCTGTAGGAAATAACGTTTTTCCAAAAAATTCTTTGCACACAGATACCTCGTTGCTTTGGCCAGTTTCTCCCAGAAAATCAGATGTTTCGGCCTGTTTATTGCAATTTTGCAACGTTAGCAAAGTCCCACTCTGTCCCACGTGTGGCTCTAGTTTTTTTTTTTTTTTTTTTTTTTTTGCAGTGCGTTCATCGAACGCACTGCTTTGTTTTCGAAATGTCTTTTTTTTTTTTTTTTCGAATTTCACATTCGATTATTCTCATAGAAGGCAACTTGCCACAAACTACTAGTTGCTATTGCCTATTCAAACTGCGAGACTTGTATTTGTTAAATGTGAAATGACTTCATTTAGAGAAACCCGGGAAAACGAGCTGTGGGCAATGGCGTTTTTTTGGTTTTTGCTCTTTATTATCTTTATTTTTCAACTGATTTTGACATAACTTCTTTTGTTAGCTTCTTTCAACTGCTAGCTACATAACTGCAGTTTAAAACTGCTAATTTTATTACTTTTGTAGCTGACTTTTTTAATTTCAATATTTGCATTTTTTTCAACTTCTACAATTTTATTCTCATCCATCTGAAAAATTATAGGTAGATAGACATTTTAAATGTGATCTCAAATTATTTTTCAAATTTTTGACGTCACTTCCGGTTTTGAAGTTATTCTCTTGTAAATTTTAGAAACCTAACTTCCGGAATTCTTAAGATATTTAAAAACTTCGTTTTGCAACATGCTACAAATAGTCATACAAAAAAACGAAGATGAAAAAATCCGGACCGGAAGCAAAAGATCAACCGCCATATTGAAATGTCAAATTTTTGTAAAATTCAAAATGGGGCCTCAGGGGATAAAGCGATTTTCGTTATTTTGTCATATCTTATAACTAGAGTCGATTGCTCAATTTTGTTTAGACGCCGAATTTTGATTTTTTATTTTGATTTTCTTTTATTTCCATTTTAATTTTCTTGGTAATGATCAAAATTTCAAAGGCCCGTATTTCGTGACCTTGACCTTTGGTGACCTTGTGACCATAACAAGATTTATTGCCCTTGATGATATCTATTCAATGATATATTCATTTGTGTTGTCCGATGTCTACTTCCGGTTTTATAACCGATTGAAATTTGTGATTTTTATTTTTAAAGAGCTCTGTCACGTGAACTAATTTATAAATAACAAAAATTCATATTGAATCTTTTTACAGTTTATCTGCTCTTTGTAATGATATATAAAACCACATATTTCCACCAAAAATGCGCTTTTTAGTATTTTAGAATTTTGTATTTCTTCTCTACTAACTGTGCGTAATTTTCTTTAAATCGAAATGGGGCCTCTGGAGATACTCCGATTCGTGTAATTTTGATGTCTATAGAATGTAATATTGATTTCTGAATCATATTTGGAAACCGTTTTTTGAATTTTGATTTTGATTTTGATATTTACCTGATAGTAATATATAAAAACTTCGAATGGTCGTATATTGTAACCTTGAAATTTGGTGACCTTGTGAGCTGCACAAATGTGATAGCTCTCGAAAAGATCTATCCATTGATATATTATATTTTGATGTACGATGTATACTTTCCGTTTTATCACCATTTGAAAATTGCGAATTTCATTGTTAAAAACTGTTTGTTGAATTATGCGTTTGGGCGATCTACATGACACGAGTTTCAGCGAACCAATTACGCTTTGTAAAAAAAACGACTTCTACTCTGTAAAATAATGTTAGTGTTCTATAGCTACTTTGTGGGGTAGTTTTAAAGCGTATATCAAAACTGCTACGCACTGCGTCAGAACCTCGCGAAGCCTGGGGATCTAGTTTTTTTTTTTTTTCGAAATTTACACAGGGCACACAGCCTAGGCTGCAATAGTTGCAGCAATTTCACAACTTCTCTACACCTTCTGTTGTGGCGAAGTTTCTATTAAATATAAATTGGAACATTTTTGCAAAACCGGAAGTGCTGCATTGCAACATGTCTAAAAAGTCGGTCAGTGGCTCTAGAACTCGCATTTTTGGACCGATTTTCGTCGGGTTTGCATTTTTGAAAACTTGAAACAATTTTCAACAAGATAGCAGTTACAAAATTTCGAAATTCGAAAATTCATAGCACACATTTTTTTGCCGTATTTTGCACATTTTTGCAACTTTGCTATTTTTAGACCGATTGATCTGAAAATTTGGGTACCTTCAAGTGTCACGAATATGAAAACATTGGCAGAGTCAAAATTTTTGCTTCATTTCCGATGTCAACGTAAAACGGGTTTAAACTTCCGGTTGACCTACTTGTGCTGTAATTGATGTATCGCAACAAAATTTATGTCAATCCTAATTAAATTAGAAGACAAAAAAACGAAGCAGAAAAAATCCGGACCGGAAGTGAAACATTGGCCGCCATCTTGAAATGTCACTTTTTTGTAAAACTCAAAATGGGGCCTCTACGGTAAGAGCGATTTGTGTGATGTTTATATTTCTGGAAAGCTTAGTCGATTGCGATCAAAATGTTGGAAATCGATTTTTGAATTTTGCTTTTGCTTTTTTGCAACATCCGGTTGAATTTTTTCGAAGTTTGGGGGCTTATTTCTCGTGACCTTGACCTTTGGTGACCATGACCTTTAGAAGGTCAAAGGTCATTGACCTTGGCTATCAGTTGATACTTTGAACTTTGACCTCCGACGTCTACTTCCGGTTTTATAGCTGCCCGAAAACAGCAAAATTCGCAATTTTGGGCTGCTCCAGAGCGTGACCTAATTAATTTATAGTGTTATTTTTTCAGATTCTTAAAGTGCTTTTTGTCCTCTCCCCAACGATGTATAACAAAGGTTTTTAAAATGAAAATTGAAATTTTTGATTTTTTAAAATAAAAGTACATTTTGCCGTATTGACGTTTTATTTAGAAATGTATGTGTGTATATCTCGTGATCTATTAGATGTACATGCTTCAAATTGTGCATATACATTGTGAATGTGATTAGACCTACGCCAAAAATATGAGATGGGCGTGGCACATCCGGGTAAACTTCCCATTTACCATTTATATCGGTCAACGCTTTAAGTCTGTAGGAAAAAACGTTTTTCAAAAAAGTACTTTGCACACAGGTACCTCGATGCTTTGGCCATTTTATACCAGAAAGTCAGATATTTTGAACAAAGGCTTCAAAAAAGGGAACGGGTTTTAGAATTTCCATTTTTCCAATTTTTGTATTTTCGCTTTTTTCACCTTTATGGTGTGTATATCTCATGTAGATGCTTCAAATTTTGAATATATATTGACATATTTATACCCAAATTTATTACATTTAAAGATGGCTTCCATTGTTTTCATTGATGAAAATGAAAAGGCTAATACTTACATAAATAGAGAGTAGAGGTGTTCTAATGACTAGTAGCTTGTCTCACAGGTCCTTAGTTAAGTCTTAATTAAGCGAATTACAGCAAGGTTATCCTCTTTTGAATGGTAATGTAGGGTACTAAAGAGGAAATCCTTGTCGTAAATAGCTTAATTACGACTTAACTAAGGACCTGTGAGACAAGCTACTATTTTTCCAAGTCATTAGAACACCTCTACTCTCTATTTATGTAAGTATTACCATTTTTATTTTTTTTTTTTTTCAATTAAAAGAAGGGAATGCATCTTTAAAATATTTTCGAATGGGTGTGACACATTTGGGTTGTATCCTGATTGCATACTTATGGAGTTTGGTTCATAACTTCCGCAAAAACACTTTGTTCATAATAGGACTTTGCACAGATGTTCATCATTAATTTGGTTGATTTGTTTGAAACAATCAATAATGTCAGCCTTTTAGTTCAAAAAGGGAACAGGTTTTATAACTTCCTTATTTCTTTTTTTTTTGATCATGACTTTGGATAACCTTGTTCTTTCTAGAGCAGTGGGCTAATATCCGGGGATATCCATCAGTGTTTTCGTTTTTCAACTCCAATGAATAGACCCAGTTAAACAGCCATGCGAAATTCGATAGCTTGATAGTTTATATTACATGTTGGCTTACTTGAACAGTTGAAGTTTTCATTGAGTAATATCAACTGGTCATTAACTGACTGTGTATTATCAATTGGTGAATATGAACAAAGTTTCCAAGTGCATTCTTTGATCTAGACATCAAAAGAATTCTATTAGTTTGTCACAGCCCAAAGGCATCCGTTTTTGATGACACGTAGTTCGCTGGAATTTTTTAAATTTGTGTTCTTATTAAGAGCAATTAATGATTATTTTAGATTACTATTGCTTTATACTATGTTATTGCTGGAGTGTAGGTTGGCATTTAGTGTTTATATTGCATAATTTAGTTAATTTAGGTTTACATTTCAATTTGTGACAAATGCCTTTGTTTTTTTATATTTGTGAACTAAGGTTATGACGGTGGATTTGTTTAACTTGCCGCATCATGCCAAACTGCTTTTATCAAGACCTGTAAAACGAAACTTAACGTTTCCGTTTATAATTACTATTGCTTTATACTATCATACATATGTTATTACTGAAGGTTTACGTTGTCGAGTGAGAACCGTTCTCGGAACCGTTCCAGGCACGCTAAAAGTAGAACTCTTCAATAAAGGAGATACTTTACAAGGTCATAGGTCACGGACTTTGGCTTTCAGTTGACAAATTGACATTTTATCTTCGACGTCTACTTCCGGTTTTATATCTGCCCGAAAACAGCAAAATATACAACTTTGGACTGCTCTAGAGCGTGACCTAATTAATTTAGAGAGTTATTTTTTTCAGATTCTTAAGGCGTTTTTTGTCCACTTTCCAGCGATGTATAACAAAAAATTTTAAAATGAAAATTTAATTTTTGCACTTTTAAAATTAAAGTACATTTTGTTTTTTTGAATATCTCGTGATCTATTAGCTGTACAAGCTTCAAATTTGTACCGCGAATATACATTTCAAATGTGATTAGATTTACGCCAAAATAAATGAGATGGGGGTGGCATATCCGGGTAAACTTCCAATTGTTCACTTATATCGGTCAGCGCTTTACATCTGTAGGAAAAAACGTTTTTCAAAAAAGTACTTTGCACACAGATACCTCGTTGCTTTGGCCAGATTCTTCCAGAAAATCAAATGTTTCGGGCTGTTTGTTGCAATTTTGCAACGTTAGCAAAGTCCCACTCTGTGCCACGTGTGGCTCTAGTTGTGGGACTTTGCTACCGCAAAGTCCCAGTTTGTTTTCGGTTTGTCTTTTTTTTTTTTTTTTTTTTTTTTTTTTTTTCGAAATTTACACAGGGCACACAGCCTAAGCTGCAATAGTTGCAGCAATTTCACAACTTCTCTACACCTTCTGTTGTGGCGACGTTTCTATTAAATATAAATTGGAACATTTTTGCAAAACCGGAAGTGCTGCATTGCAACATGTCTATAAAGTCGGTCAGTGGCTCTAGGACTCGCATTTTTGGACCGATTTTCGTCGGGTTTGCATTTTTGAAAACTTGAAACAATTTTCAACAAGATAGCAGTTACAAAATTTCGAAATTCGAAAATTCATAGCACACATTTTTTTGCCGTATTTTGCACATTTTTGCAACTTTGCTATTTTTAGACCGATTGATCTGAAAATTTGGGTGCCTTCAAGTGTCATGAATATGAAAACATTGGCATAGTCAAAATTTTTGGTTCATTTCCGGTTTCAACGTAAAACGGGTTTAAACTTCCGGTTGACCTACTTGTGCTGTAATTGATGTATCGCAACAAAATTTATGTCAATCCTAATTAAATTAGAAGACAAAAAAACGAAGAAGAAAAAATCCGGACCGGAAGTGAAACATTGGCCGCCATCTTGAAATGTCACTTTTTTGTAAAACTCAAAATGGGGCCTCTACGGTAAGAGCGATTTGTGTGATGTTTATATTTTTGGAAAGCTTAGTCGATTGCGATCAAAATGTTGGAAATCGATTTTTGAATTTTGCTTTTGCTTTTTTGCAACATCCGGTTGAATTTTTTCGAAGTTTGGGGGCTTATTTCTCGTGACCTTGACCTTTGGTGACCATTACCTTTAGTAGGTCAAAGGTCATTGACCTTGGCTATCAGTTGATACTTTGAACTTTGACCTCCGACGTCTACTTCCGGTTTTATAGCTGCCCGAAAACAGCAAAATTCGCAACTTTGGGCTGCTCTAGAGCGTGACCTAATTAATTTAGAGTGTTAATTTTTTCAGATTCTTAAAGTGCTTTTTGTCCTCTTTCCAACGATATATAACAAAAGTTTGTAAAATGAAAATTGAATTTTTTGATTTTTGCAAAGAAAAGTACATTTTGCCGTATTTTCGCTTCCTTGAAATGTATGTGTGTATATCTCGTGATCTATGAGCTGTACAAGCTTCAAATTTTTACTGTGAATATACATTTTGAATATGATTAGATTCCCCTCCAAAAAAACGAGATGGGCGTGGCACATCCGGGTGAACTTCAAATGTACCATTTATATCGGTCAGCGAATTACGGCTGCAGTAAATAACGTTTTTCAAAAAAGTACCTTGCATACATATATCTCATTACTTTGGCCAGTTTATCCCAAAAAATCAAATGTTTCTGCCTGTTTGTTGCAATTTTGCGACATTTGCAAAAAATCAGTTTTTTTTTAGTTTGGGGGCTTATTTCTAGTTACTTTGACCTTTGGTGACCTTGACCTTTACAAGGTCATTGGTCACTGACTTAAGCTATCAGTTGACAATTTGGCATTAGACTTCTGACGTCTATTTCCGGTTTTATAGCTGCTCGAAAGCAGCAAAATTTGCAACGTTGGACTGCTCTAGAGCGTGACCTAATTAATTTAGAGGGTTATTTTTTTCACATTCCGAAGGCGCCTTTTGTCCTCTTTCCAGCGATGCACAACAAAAGTTTTTAAAATGAAAATTTAATTTTTGGACTTTTAAAATTAAAGTACATTTTGCTTTTTTGAAACGTATTTGTGTATATCTCGCGATCTATTAGATGTACAAGCTTCAAATTTGAACCATGAATATATATTTTGTATAAGATTAGATTTACGCAAAAGTAAATTAGATGGGCGTGGCACATACGGGTAAACTTCCAATTTACCAGTTATATCGGTCAGCGCTTTACATCTGTAGGAAATAACGTTTTTCCAAAAAATTCTTTGCACACAGATACCTCGTTGCTTTGGCCAGTTTCTCCCAGAAAATCAGATGTTTCGGCCTGTTTATTGCAATTTTGCAACGTTAGCAAAGTCCCACTCTGTGCCACGTGTGGCTCTAGTTGCAGTGCGTTCATCGAACGCACTGCTTTGTTTTCGAAATGTCTTTTTTTTTTTTTTTTCGAATTTCACATTCGATTATTCTCATAGAAGGCAACTTGCCACAAACTACTAGTTGCTATTGCCTATTCAAACTGCGAGACTTGTATTTGTTAAATGTGAAATGACGTCATTTAGAGCAACCGGAAACGAGCTGTGATCAATGGCGTTTTTTTGGTTTTTGCTCTTTATTATCTTTATTTTTCAACTGATTTTGACATAACTTCTTTTGTTAGCTTCTTTCAACTGCTAGCTACATAACTGCAGTTTAAAACTGCTAATTTTATTACTTTTGTAGCTGACTTTTTTAATTTCAATATTTGCGTTTTTTTCAACTTCTACAATTTTATTCTCATCCATCTGAAAAATTATAAGTAGATAGACATTTTAAATGCGATCTCAAATTATTTTTCAAATTTTTGACGTCACTTCCGGTTTTGAAGTTATTCTCTTGTAAATTTTAGAAATCTAACTTCCGGAATTCTTAAGATATTTCAAAACTTCGTTTTGCAACATGCTACAAATAGTCATACAAAAAAACGAAGATGAAAAAATCCGGACCGGAAGCAAAAGATCAACCGCCATATTGAAATGTCAAACTTTTGTAAAATTCAAAATGGGGCCTCAGGGGATAAAGCGTTTTTCGTTATTTTTTCATATCTAATAACTAGAGTCGATTGCGCAATTTTGTTTAGAAGCCGAATTTTGATTTTTTATTTTAATTTTCTTTTATTTCCATAATAATTTTCTTGGTAATGACCAAAATTTCAAAGGCCCGTATTTCGCGACCTTGACCTTTGGTGACCTTGTGACCATAACACGATTTATTGCTCTTGATGATATCTTTTCAATGATATATTCATTTGTGTTGTCCGATGTCTACTTCCGGTTTTATAACCGATTGAAATTTGTGATTTTTATTTTTAAAGAGCTCTGTCACGTGAACTAATTTATAAATAACAAAAATTCATATTGAATCTTATTACAGTTTATCTGCTCTTTGTAATGATATATAAAACCACATATTTCCACCAAAAATGCGCTTTTTAGTATTTGAGAATTTTGTATTTCTTCTCTACTAACTGTGCGTAATTTTCTTTAAATCGAAATGGGGCCTCTGGAGATACTCCGATTCGTGTAATTTTGATGTCTATAGAATGTAATATTGATTTCTGAATCATATTTGGAAACCGATTTTTGAATTTTGATTTTGATTTTGATATTTACCTGATAGTAATATATAAAAACTTCAAATGGTCGTATATTGTAACCCTGAAATTTGGTGACCTTGTGAGCTGCACAAATGTGATAGCTCTCGAAAAGATCTATCCATTGATATATTATATTTTGATGTACGATGTATACTGTCCGTTTTATCACCATTTGAAAATTGCGAATTTCATTGTTAAAAACTGTTTGTTGAATTATGCGTTTGGGCGATCTACATGACACGAGTTTCAGCGAACCAATTACGCTTTGAAAAAAAACGACTTCTACTCTGTAAAATAATGTTAGTGGTCTATAGCTACTTTGTGGGGTAGTTTTAAAGCGTATATCAAAACTGCTACGCACTGCGTCAGAACCTCGCGAAGCCTGGGGATCTAGTTGTGGGACTTTGCTACCGCAAAGTCCCAGTTTGTTTTCGGTTTGTCAATTCTTTTTTTTTTTTTTTTTTTTTTTTTTTTTTTTCGAAATTTACACAGGGCACACAGCCAAGGCTGCAATAGTTGCAGCAATTTCACAACATCTCCTGACCTTCTGTAGTGGCGACGTGTTGCATAAATATAAAATGGAACATTTTTGCAAAACCGGAAGTGCTACATTGCAACATGCTTAAAAAGTCGGTCAGTGGCTCTAGAAGTCGCAATTTTTGATCGATTTTCTTCGGGTTTCCATTTTTGAAAACTTGAAACAATTTCCAACAAGATAGCAGTTAAAAAATTTCGAAATTCGGAAATTCATAGCATACATTTTTTTGCCGTATTTTGCACATTTTTGCAACTTTGCCATTTTAAGACCGATTGATCTGAAAATTTGGGTACCTTCAAGTGTCACGAATATAAAAACATTGACAGAGTCAAAATTGTGGCTTCATTTCCGGTTTCAACGTAAAAAGGGTTTAAACTTCCGGTTGACCCACTTATGCTGTAATTGGTGTATCGAAACAAAATTTATGTCAATCTTAATTAAATGAGAACACAAAAAAACGAAGAAGAAAAAATCCGAACCGGAAGTGAAACTTTGGCCGCCATCTTGAAATGTTACTTTTTTGTAAAAGTAAAAATGGGGCCTCAGGGTTATGTCTAATTTCTGCGATAATTACATTTCTGGAATCCTCAGTCGATTGCGAAAAAAACATTGCGAGCCGATTTTTGAATTTCGCTTTTGCATTTTTGCAACATCCGGTTGAATTTTTTCTAAGTTTGGGGGCTTATTTCTCGTGACCTTGACCTTTGGTGACCGTGACCTTTAGTAGGTCAAAGGTCATTGACCTTGGCTATCAGTTGATACTTTGACCTTTGACCTCCAACGTCTACTTCCGGTTTTATAGCTGCCCGAAAACAGCAAAATTCGCAACTTTGGGTAGCTCTAGAGTGTGACCTAATAAATTTAGAGCGTTATTTTCTCCAGATTCTTAAGGTGCTTTTTGTCCTCTTTCCAACGATATATAACAAAAGTTTGTAAAATGAAAATTGAACTTTTTGATTTTTGAACATAACAGTACAATTTGCTGTATTTACGATTGTTTGAAATGTATGTGTGTATATCTCGTGATCTATTAAATGTACAAACTTCAAATTTGTACCGTGAATATACATTTTGAATGTGATTAGATTCACGCTAAAAAAAATTGAGATGGGCGTGGCACATCCGTGTAAATTTCGAATTTACCCTTTTCATGGGTCAGCGAATTACGTCTGTAGGAAAAAGCGTTTTTTTTAAAAAGTACTTTGCACACAGATACCTTATTGCTTTGGCCAGTTCATCCCAGAAAATCAGATGATTCGGCCTGTTTGTTGCAATTTCTCGACAATAGCAAACCGGTTAATTTTTTCTAATTTTGGAAGCTTATTTCTCATGACCTTGACGATTGGTGACCTTGACCTTTTGTAGGTCAAAAGTCATTGACCTTATCTATCATTTAATTGTTTGACATTTGACCTCCGACGTCAACTTCCGGTTTTATAGCTGCCCGAAAACAGCAATATTCACAAATTTGGACTGCTCTAGAGCGTGACCTAATTAATTTAGAGGGTTATTTTTTTCAGATTCTTAAGGCGCTTTTTGTCCACTTTCCATCAAAGAATAACAAAAGTTTTTAAAATGAAAATTTAATTTTTGTACTTTTAAAATTAAAGTACATTTTGCTCTTTTGAAATGTATTTGTGTATATCTCGTGATCTATTAGTTTTTCAAGCTTCAAATTTGTACCGTTAATATACATTTCAAATATGATTAGATTTACGCAAAAATAAATGAGATGGGCGTGGCACATCCGGGTAAACTTACAATTTTTCATTTATGTCGGTCAGCGCTCTACGTGTGTAGGAAATAACGTTTTTCAAAAGGTACTTTGCACACAGATACCTCGTTGCTTTGGCCAGTTTCTCCCAGAAAATCAAATGCTTCGGGCTGTTTGTTGCAATTTTGCAACGTTAGCAAAGTCCCACTCTGTGCCACGTGTGGCTCTAGTTGTGGGACTTTGCTTTCAGCAAAGTCCCAGTTTGTTTTCGGTTTGTCAATTCTTTTTTTTTTTGCAGTGCGTTCTTCGAACGCACTGCTTTGTTTTCGAAATGACTATTTTTTTTTTTTTTTGTCGCTTTCTGGTCACGCTCCCCAGCCATAACTGCAAATGTCTTACACAATCTGGCGTGATATTGTGACGTAATTTAGTGCTCGTTGTTGTTTAAATGTAAAATGACGCATTTTTGTTCTACCGGAAATGACGTAGAACGTCACAAATTTTATTTTTGTTTACTAACTCACGGCTCATTTTTTCATCCAATCTGGTTCGGACTTTTTTTATTTACTACTTATAACTTAGATTTACATAATAGCAGTTTAAAAATTTTGAAATTTTTACTTTTGTTGCTGACTTTTGAATTTTAAAATTTAACACTTTTTCTAACTTTCGCAATTTTGATTAGATCGAAATCAAAATTTGCAGTTAGATAAACATTTTTCTTGTGAAGAAAAATCTGTTTTCAAAATGTCGACATCACTTCCGGTTTCGGCGTCATACGTCGCTAAACTTCGAATTTTCACTTCCGGAATTCTAAAGATATTTGAATTTTGTTTTTTGCAATTAGTTACTATTAACCCATAATGATTTTATAATTAACAAAAATTGAACCGGAAGTAACAGATCAGTCGCCATCATTAAACCACTTACTTTTGTAAAGTGAAAAATTGGGCCTTAGGGGTTAATCGGACAATTGTAATTTTGATGTCTATGAAATCTTCAATCGATTGCTAACAATTCTTAGGAAGCCGAATTTTGAATTTCGATTTAGCTTACTTTTCATTTCCGGTTCTTTTTTTTCACTCAGTGCCTAATTTTCCAACGTTCATATATCGTGACCTTGACCTTTGGTGACCATGTGACCTGCACAAAAGTTGTTGCCCTTGTCGAGATCTATCCATTGATGTCTTCATTTGTGTTGTGCAATGTCAACTTCCGGTTTTACAGCCATTTGAAAATTGCACTTTTTAACTTCGAAGAGCTCTGTCACGTGACCTAATTTACATACGTCAAAATTTCTTTTATGTCCTTATTACGCGTAATTTATTCTTTCCAATGGTGTATAACACTTTATATTTTGATCAAAATTGCGCTTTTTAATATTTGAAAATTTTGTTCTTAGTTCTATATTAATTGTGCGTGATTTATGAAAAAGCACGTGTTTTTTTGAAGTTACGTCTTATTTTTTCACAAAAATTGGTAGATGAGTAGACAAAAAATTATCATTAAAGATTCCGATAAAACATTTTCCGAAATTAGCCGGAAACGTCCGAAAATGACCAAAAAATGTAGAAAATCATAGAAATCGGAATTTTCGGATTAAATTTTTGCACAAACTTGCAATTTTATTATTCCACAGAATTAGTACCATCAATATCTTCATTTTGTATGTATGCCGTATATGCAAATTCCTAACCGTTTGATCGCCATCTTGAAATATGCAAATTATTGGAAAAATACTACTCGTCCGCCATTTTTAATCCTATTTTTTTCAGACTTGTTTTAAAATATAATTTGGATAATTATCTAGGTCCTCTAGTTGCATATTTTTCAATTTCAAATTTGTCTTTGGACCAGGTCCTGCCAAAGTTTTTCAAAACTGACTTCCGTTTGAAAGTTCATAACTTTTGAACTCTACCATATGCATCCTTTTGATCTCAAAACAACATCACCAGAGAGGCACTGGACTGGAATCCCCAAGGGCATAGAAGACAAGGACGACCTTTACATAGCTTGAAAAGAATAAGACTGAAAGAGCTAGGAAGGATAGGCAAGACCTGGAATGAAGCAAAAAGAACAGCTCATAACAGAGTGAGATGGAGAATGTCTGTAGCAGCCCTATTCTCCGCAAGGAACGAAGAGGACTAACTTACTAATATGCATCCTTTATTTTTCTGCAAAATCATCTTCATTGGCTAAAGGTTCATATGATACCTTGATTTCTAATTTTAGTAAAGAACATTTGGATTAATAGGGATCCAAAAATTGGTAATTTGCATATTTCTCGTATCTTCAGATGGTTATATCTCATGAACAAGACTCTTGGCAACATTCTAATTGTGATTTTCATCAGCTTTCTAACAATATCTTTATTTTAGCTATAGACCGAAAACTGATGAAAATACGCCTAGTAGAAAATAAACGATTTTAACATTCATATTTTTTTATATTAAGTTCTATTTAACTTAAAAACAAAATTCGAACAGATTTATAATGTGCAAATTCCCAGCTTTCAAGCAATATATAAATCAATATGTATAAATAAAAATTCCGAAAAGTTTTAAGAATAAAATTACACTCTAATTAAACAGATATAAATAAACAGGTCATAAAGTCTGACTGTGTTAATTTCTTATCTTTTGGTCAAGACACAAATTTTGACATTTCCAGTTAAAGTATCACAACCAATCAAAACAAGTCATTAGACTTTGTGGGCGTGGTTAAGCCCAGATATTTTACATCACTGTGTGTATTTTTCTTTCAATCGAAATAGGGTCTCGGAGGATCAGTCAATATGTGTTATTTTGATGGACATGTATAAAGAATCTATAACCGATTGCCGAAATTTATATGGAAACTGATTTTTGAATTTTTAATTTGATTTTGATTTAATTACGATTAAAAATTATAAAAACTTCGAAGGTGTATATTGTGACGTTGACCTTTGGCGATCTTTATACCTGTACATGATAGTTCTATCCAATGACATATTAAGCTTTATAGCAAAATGTAAACGTTCGATTTATCGGCATTTAAAAATTGCGAATTTTTCCTATAAAACGGTCAATTCACAAATTTTGACATTTCCAGTTGAAGTTTCCAAAACAAGTCAATGGACTTTGTGGGCGTGGTTAAGCCCAGATATTTTTACATCACAAACCTTAATGATTGCCAGTCTACAAACAAACTCAAATGTCACGTGTTAAATCATGAATAAATCATCTCTCCCAATAATCGCAAAATCAATCTACATTCTATCCTTAAATGACAGCCAGGAGACCAACAAATTTTAAATAGCTCTAAAGCTGCAGAACTGTTACAAACAGGTCTAGTTATTCTTTCCAATGGTGTATAACACTTGCTATTTGATCAAAATTGCACGTTTTAAATTTGCAAATTTTGTAATTTCTTCTATACTAACTGTGTGTATTTTTCTTTAAATCGAAATAGGGTCTCGGAAGATAATTCAATTTGTGTTATTTTGATGTACATGTATATAGAATCTATTGCCGAAATATATATGGAAACCGATTTTTGAATTGTTATTTTGATTTTGATTTTTTACGTTTAAAAATTAATCCAGTTAAAATGATTCAAAGATATTATATATCTTAAATAAAAGGAATGATTGTTCATTCTCGTTGTGGGCGATGTATGATATGGAATATTTGGAAGGAAATGACAACCTTTAGAATTTTAAATGATATTCTCTTAAGCAAAAATAATTTACAGTTGAGAGGACTAGTGGTATAAGGGACGGAACTCTATAAAATACTCTCTTAAAGATGTAAAGCCGCGCTGTTAATTTGATGGCTCTATGTTATACCATGGCAACTTGCCACAAATTGCAGGATCTAATGTTCCTACTACACCTAAATTAAGATTGATAAATAAATAAATAAACAAATTAAAAGTATCAACGATCTGGAAAGTTAATTTAATCCGAGATCAATTTGTAATCTCAAATAAGGTGTTATGTCCCTTAGACCACAAATTTGTTTTTTCGACGTTTTGTTTTACACACTAATTAAATAGATATAAATGTTACAAGAAGAGTTAAGAAGATAATGTAACAGGGCAAAAAGTCAAATTGTGTTAATTTCTTATCGTTTGGTCAAGACAAATTTTGACATTTTCCCGTTTAAGAATCGCACCCAATCAAAAAA
>CM060201.1:1233120-1258682 GCA_030562195.1 Nipponacmea schrenckii
CACTTACACTGACAATGAAAATGAATTTGTGTTAGTTTTTTCTCCTACTGCACATAGTTCGAAATCATAAAAAGTTGTTTGAAATGACTGAACAAGTTATGGGAGGTGATTGACTCAGTTTTGAACTGTTAGACGTAACTGTTAATTTGATTCATATTCATGATTGATTAGAGAGCCTGTAGGCATATTGTTGTCACTCCTCCGTTTGGTAAACAATATTTATCTGATTTAGAACATATTATTATAACCAAATGACACTGTGAACTTACTAATTAGATTTTAATGCCTAGTAATTAGTGTTAGGCCATATTGATAATATGTATAACAAGGTTTTTATGCTGGTAACATAGTTTCAACAAGACTTATAACGATACCAGTAGTTTTATAATTCATAGTTAGGTTATATAGGGGAGAGCCTGTTCAGTGTTCCCCAATCTTTTTCATTTTTATATAAATAAAAATATTGATTAAATAAAAGATTTAAAATATATCACCTCTGTTAAGGATATTAAGCACTTAAATTCTGAGTCTTAGAATGAACATAGGCCAATAAGTATACATCAGTAAATATACCTGTCATTACCTGATGTCATAAATAACTTAGTTTTGTGAGCTTCTCATATTTCACATGGGTTAATTATCTTATGATGCCAAAGAAGGGCTAAAGGTAAATTGCTAAAAATCTCTCAACAGTAAAAATCGCAAAAAGAGTAGGCTAAATTTCCCTCATTGCACATTGTATGGTATCACCGATTTTCATCAGCCCATTCAGTGCAGAGGAGTAGAATGATAAACTCCATTCATTTCATCTATTTGCTAGTGCTTTGTAGTCTAAACAGTTACAGTATATTGGAGTTAGCTCCCTTTAACTATGGAAGAGAAAAACAAAAAATGTTTCAAATGAAAACTTTTTAGTCAAAATCTACTGCAATGTATTGCCCTTCTCCTGGTCTGAATGTTAGACAGGGCCATGTCCTTGTGTATTGGAACTAATTCTGAACCATGTAAAATATAAAGTTTATGTTTGTCTCTCAGGTTAGGGCTGAATGTTAGACAGGGCCATGTCTTTGTAGTTGTGTATTGGACCTAATTCTGAGCCATGTAAAATAAAAAAGTTAAATGTTTGTCTCTAAGGGCTGAATTTTAGACAGGGCCATGTCCGTGTGTTCTGTTGTCAAAATCGTAGACGAAAGGGGTATCTCTACGCTACACTTACCCGTCTGTTTTTGTTGAAAGGGAAAGCAGTCTGGTTATAAAATTTAGATATTACTAAAGTAAAACGTTAGCTTAATACAGATTAATATTTTTTTGAAAGTTCTAATCAAGAAGTGAGCCCGCCTAACGCTAATTAATGTCATGAAGAAACGATGCTATGCAAAACTTTTTTTTAACCCTATCCTTTTGGCAGTTTTGGCTTGTTATAAAATATAATTTGATGTTTTTTAGGCCTATAGTAAATTTCCGCTTACCTGCAAGTCAAGAGCCTAGTGCTTGTTGATGGGCCGGTGAACTCAAAATCTTGATGAAAAAAATGGAGAACGGGACACCGTAAAACTTAAAAAATCACTTTTCTGTGCAAGTTTGTACACACCGCCATAAACTCAATTCTGCTGACACAACGCCACCTGCCAAGCCTCGGTCTGCACATTGTCAACATTGCATTCAACAATTTGAGGTATCGTAATAGGAGACAGTGGGGAGAAAAAGAATACTTTTTTGTAATCGTTTTTGAATATATCATCATCAGATGAAAAGTAACTCCAGAAGCAATTTAATATCGATCAAGATGTCTTCTCTTTTTCTTACAAGTCGATCTGAGCGATGGTCATGACGTCATTTGCTTGGTTACGTCAAAGCAAGATGGCGGCTGAGGGTTTCTATTTTTATACGCCTACATTATTATGTGGTCGTATATTGTCACAATTTCTTGTGAACGCGATAGAATGGCAGGGTTTTGTGGAAAAAACATAATGCTATGTAGAAATGTCTAATACAAAAGTCAAATGTAAAAAGACAAAAAACAAAATATAAAATACATCTTTTGCAAATTACCTAATACACTAAAGGTAAAAAACAAAATGCATAAAACATCTAATACAATATACCTAATACAAAAGTAAAAATGCAAATGTCAGATAACATAATACAAATAATGCACATTTCAACATATTTAAAATGGATTTTCAATTTTTACATTTCTCTTTTGTAATATCTACATAACATCGCACGACATTTCTCTTTAGCATTATCTCAAACTTGGTTAAGGTCAAGGTCAAATTAATTTCTATTCTTAACAATAATTTCTCCCTATTTTGCAACTATGGCGGCCGAAATTTTGCAAGAAATTAAAAGAATGCTTAATAATTTAATTAACGATATTGAGAACAGGCAATCAATTGATCATGTAAGACGAGAATTGGATGTGATATTGGGTTTGATATCTGAATTTTGCCTTCATTTTGAAGATTTGGATTTAAATAATATTATCCGATATCTTGTTTCTGTATCTGAAATATTCGATAACGTTAAAGTCCGGTCCCAGCAACAAGAACCTATTGATATTGAATGTAGTTTGAAAAATCATATAGTTTTTGAGTGTGAAAGAACTGGAAGACCAAAGATACAAATTCCTCGGACTCAGCTTGAGTTTTTAATTGATACTGCTAATCTTAAACAAAAAGAAATTGCTGAACTATTTGGTATAAGTGCAAGGACCCTATCAAAAAGGCTTTCAGAATACGGAATTCGTTACTCCGAAAAATTTAGTAAAATCTCTGATGATGAGCTAGATTCCCAAATTCAGCAGATTTTGATAAATCATACTGATATTGGCTATCGATCAGTTCGATCTCACTTATTAGTGAATGGTGAAAATGTACAAGAAAGCCGTGTTCGTGAAGCTGTGAGACGAGTTGATTTAGAGGGAAGTATTCTGAGAAGGTTAACCCTTTTAAAACCAAACAGAAGAAAATACAATTACAATGCTTTATGGCACATTGACGGATACCATAAACTGATAAGGTCAGTTTAATATATTATTTCTGAATAATAGTCCGACTCCGAGTCTGTTAGGTGTATTTTTCTAGAAAATTAAAAATCTTATGGTTTCAAATTTCAAAAAGTTGTTAAAGATGATGCATCCAAATCAATTTCAAATATTGTGAGAACTATAGCCCTGCTCGATTACAACAAATCTGAAACTGGATTCCGAATCCGTGTCACTCGTTTACAACGGTTTGCTTGAATCTCAATCCGGATATCGAATCGGTGAATCTGTCTCCGAGGCAGGATTCGTCGGATTCAATATGGCGTCCTACAGCGAAACCTCTAAAGTTTTTAACTGGTTTCGGATTTCTTGTAAATTTCACTCGTTTACAAAGCTAATCCGATGTACCAAACCAGTTTCAGATTTTTTGTAATCGAGCAGGGCCTAAATTCCTTAATACTTCAAGTGGACCCAGGGCCGCATATGCGTATTTTCTCAGGGGGGGGGGGGGGGCCCAAAATTTTTAAAAACCCCAACTTTTGCAAAAGATGATTACAAAACCCCGATTTTGAATGATTGTGATACTATCACTATATCATGATATTAAGACTTGGTGCTAGTAGAGTCGCGAAATATTGACTAGCCCAGACTTTTTAGCCTTAAAAACCTGCACATAGCAATCTTAAATTTTCCCTTTAGGCCTATCCATGTACATAAATTTTGCATTTTCTTGCCGGAATACAACTTTAGATTTTGACAGTAATCGGCTTCGTGCATAGGGAGAAATTATTGTTAAGAATAGAAATTAATTTGACCTTGACCTTAACCAAGTTTGAGATAATGCTAAAGAGAAATGTCGTGCGATGTTATGTAGATATTACAAAAGAGAAATGTAAAAAATGAAAATCCATTTTAAATATGTTGAAATGTGCATTATTTGTATTATGTTATCTGACATCTGCATTTTTACTTTTGTATTAGGTATATTGTATTAGATGTTTTTTTACATTTAGTGCATTGTGTAATTTGTATTATATGTTTTATGAAATTTGACATTTGAATTAGACGTAATGCGTAATTTGTAAAAAGTGTCTTATGTAATTTCACCTTTGCAATAGTTGTATAATGCTTTTTGTTTTTTTTTTCTTTTTACATTTGACTTTTGTATTAGACATTTCTACATAGCATTATGTTTTTTCCACAAAACCCTGCCATACGATAGAGACAACAGTTTTCATCTGATTTGAATGAATCTTGCTGTGATCATTTATATTGAAAATTAGCTAGTAAATGCAATAGCCTAGAGACTAGGTTTCATCTGATTTGAATCAAATTTATGGCTTGCAGTGGTTTCCTCCTTTTACAAGTTCCTCATCAGTAGTTTCCCCCCAGTGATCTTTTAATTAACCAATTTCAATTTCTCACATTGTTATCAGTCTTAATTAATTGAATGATTGTTATTGTTTAAATCATTTACTGTTTGTTTTAGGTATTGAAGAAAATCTTGTGGAAGTTAATGTTCATTTTGGTATGCTGGATTTTGAAGCTGGATGTTGGGCTGCCTTGAGGGAACTATTCCCAGAGATTAAACTGAAAGAGTGTGTCTTTCACTGGGTGCAGTGTTTATTGAGAAAAGTTCAAGCTGTTGGCCTACAGGAAACATATAATAATCGCAAAGGAGTATACGAATTTATTAAAAATTTAATGGCACTACCATTCTTTAAAGCCTAGCTTTTTATGTCCTGATACCTCTTTTGCGATGTGAGGGAGACTGGGTTGATACCCAGGTTCAGTTAGTAGGAGAGGCAAGTCTTTCAAGAAGACAGTAAAATAAATATCCTTATTGAAAGTAGGAAGGATATTCAATGTACCGGTATCATTGTATTGTTATTATTAATGAAAATAAAATATGATTTTAATTCAAATTATCCTTGTTAATAAATAAGCATAATATATGTATATATATATGAGGGAGGAAATCACTAGGGGGGAACTCACAAGGGTGGAACTTGAAAAAGGGGGAAACCACTGTGGTGGAACTGTAAAAGAGGGGAAACCACTGTGGTGGAACTGTAAAAGGGGGAAACCACTGTGGTGGAACTGTAAAAGAGGGGAAACCACTGCATCCCAATAGGAGAACTTGGATTAGACCTAAATATTGTTGGAGTTTCTGCCTGTGTTAAAACAAAAAATAAATTTTAAAGTGGGCGTATCTTGCTAGACAACCAATTGTCTAATACGGATATGTTCAGGAGTGTGAAAATCCGATGACCTTGAATAATACATCTTCACTCATAATTTCAGTCGGTAAATTTGTCATCAGGTTGACTAGAGAATATTGTTTCCGAGTCAAATTATTTCTCCAAGTTAACTAACAAAATTGTGTCTCCGGATTGACATGTACCCGAGTTGACCGAGTACCTTCAGTCGAACCAGCTGAAAATGGGTACCGGTACGCAGAATCCTGTTTGGCCAAGGACCACCTGAATTTTTGCGATTCATAAAAAAAACAAGTTTAAATGTAGGCCTTTTTCAGTATTTCAATTCAAGTTACCATAAACTAATAAATAACTTGCGACGTTTCGACGAAGGTACTTCCGTCTTTATCAAGCTTGATAAAGACAGAAGAACCTTCCTCGAAACGTTGCAAGTTATTAATTAAAGTAATTGTCATCCATATAATTGTGTTGAGTTAATATTTTTAGATGAATATTTTTAGAGTTTTTAAGATTGGGCCAGTAAAAGAAATGCTTTAAATTTGTCTATAGAAGTTCCAATTTTTCCAAACTGTCAGGCGAGAAATTATCTAGTGATAATTTGTCCATTGAGCAACTGACTTACTGTCCATACTCTTTACTGGATTTATCAGCAGTTTGTATACAAAACTTTTGTTTCTTACTTACAAAATCAGGCCACTGTTACACTAAGTTGCAAAAATAAAGTACATGTTTAGAATTTATGTCAGTACTTAACAGCTTAATGAAACCAGGTTTCTTATCTGGATTTACAGTTTCTAAATGATCAACAGTTTACACTTTCACTACGTTTTATTAAAGAAATACAAAACATAGATGGCAATAATATTAATATAATTAATATAACCAGTATTTGTGTTTGTACATATTTGATTATTACTGAATTCAAATTTGATATGTATACCAATTTTTACAGGGAATAATATAGCAAGGCAAGACTACTAAAAAATATAACAATCAATTGTAATTTAACAATGATGAATAATGGTTGTTGATGTGTAAGTGAACTAAATAGAACAATATTTCACAATAAAATAAGTATCACTAGTATATGAAAACACCAATATAGACATCATTAACTTGTAAAGATATATAAAGATTAAACAAGTGTAATTTAACATTGATGAATATTGGTTGTTGGTGTATAAGTGAACAAAATAGAACAATATTTCACAATAAAATAAGTATCACTAGTATATGAAAACACCAATATAGACATCATTAACTTGTAAAGATATGCTAGAACTCTATTTTGCAATTTTTAGTTCTTGAATATTTTAAGTAAAGAATAACCATTTTTTATTAATTGAATCCTGGGGTTTATACAGTATATCTAAAGTCAACTTTACCAAAAATCATAAAAAGTTTAATAATATTATACAAAGTTTATTATATATATTCTGGAAAATTACCCTAAATAGATAGATATGAAGTCATGGTAACTCAGCATTTTAAAAATTGTAAAAATCTATAAAATATGATAACAAATAACAATATAAAAACTAGCTATTGTATAAAAAATATAAAATAAAGATATTAACATGGAATGTGATAAATAAAATACCCATAGTAGCATGATGTAATATATACAAAGTTTATATAGAGTGTTATAAATCTCTACCAAATATTTCAGGACCTGAAGTTTGAGTTACCTGATAAGAACCTGTAATGTAACAAAAATGAAATCTATTAATTGTGGATTTGTTTTTATAAATTACATTAATCAGTTTCCTCTGAAGAACTATAAAATTATGATGATTGATCTGGTCTAAATGTTTCACTGTTAACTGGTTTAACGAGTTATTAGCCAATTTTAATATCAAATTCAATGCTGCCAGTGTATAGTGCCAAGTATATTACCTTGCCTGGCAAGCTATCTTTATTATATTAGGTTGCCTGGTAGACTGTAAAAAGTTAAAATTGTTAAGATTTCAACTTACCTGTTCTAGGATAGAATCTATTTTTAATCTTTTTTCCTAAAATATAAATTTAAACAATGAAGCTTCTGAGTTTTTCTTTTAGCAAAGTTTGAAAACATACTATCTGTATCAGGTGTAGCATAAATAAACATTATTTTTTAAGTTATGCTTATTTTAATGTGTTTCAATATAATTTACCATTTAATGATGATTAGTTACAGTAGAGAAAAACTATTATCTCTGAATAGTAATCATTTCACCCCCAGTTTTAATTTGGACACAATCAACTCAACACCTGAAATTTGCTCATAGTCAGATTTGACAGTTAGAATAACTAACAAAAGAAGGTCAAGAAAAAGTAGAGGAGTGAATAATAATAACCTTATAAATGTCAACTCGAACAATCTGAAATTTAATCAAACAGCTAAAATACTACAAGAAGATAATTTAAAACTCTGTCTTTTTAACAGCCGTTCTGTTAGAAATAAAACTATCGATTTAAACAACTTTATTCTGGACAATGACTTGGATATTTTCTGCATCACAGAGACATGGCTCAAATCAAATGACAATTTTGTGTTAAATGATCTAGTTCCATATAGCTATAATTATGAACTCGCTAATAGGGATGTTAGCAGAGGTGGAGGTATTGCCATTATCTACAAAAGGTCGTTAGGACTGAAAGTCATTGCTTCTTCAGCTAACCAGTCCTTTGAGCAGCTGCGTGTTTCGGTAAAACACGAAAACCACAAGTTTCAACTTATCTGTATATACATACCACCAAGTCTTCCATTTCAAGAATTTGCTGAAGATCTCACTAATCTGATAGATGAAATTGTTACAAGCAGAACACTGATTCTGTCATCTTGGATCACCATTTCATCTTCTGTGACCTATCTGTCAAGAAGCCACCCAACCCAACGAAATTGATTTCCACTAGAAACATCAAGAAGATAAACATAGAGAATTTTAGAAACCATATTTTAAACAGCGATCTTAAGACAAGAGTCTCTGAAACTGATGATGTTGATGTAAAAATGCAGCATTATAATGAAACCCTCACTAAAATTCTGGATATTCATGCACCTCTTAAAGACAAGCTAATGACTATTAGGCATAATGGGTCAACCAGGAGATGCACGCCAAGCACATGCAGAAAAGCCGAGAAGAGATGGAGATCAAACAAACTTGAGATCAACCGACAACTTTATGTTGAAGCTAAACGAATCACCAATCAGAAAATTAGACAATCCAAGCGTGATTTTATTAAAAATGAGCTGGTGAAACACGCTAAAGATCCCAAAAGTGTTCACAACATCATCAACCAGTTCACCAGGTCAGATGCTACAGCAAGTTTGTCATCTCCAGAAAATACAGAGGCCCAAGCCAATAAATTTGCGAAATTTTTCCAAGAGAAAATTGATAAAATTATGGCTGAGTTCCCCGAGCCTGATGGGCCACCGAAAGACATTCACTACTCTGGTAAACTACTTTTGAAATTTAATCCAGTAACTACAGATGACATATCAAGTATAATACGCTCAGCCCCGTCTAAATCATGCCAGTTGGACCCCATACCAACCACACTTCTCAAAGACTGTATTCAAGAACTATCACCAGTCATAGCAGATATTATCCTGTCTCGACACCGGAAAAGTACCCTCTGTAATGAAGCAGGCACACGTAAATCCGCTCCTGAAAAAGACGTCCTTAGATCCAGATATTCTAAAAAACTATAGACCTGTATCAAATCTTTCATTCATATCTAAGATTATGGAGAAGGTTGTTGCTCAGCAATTCATAGAACATCTAACCACTAACAACCTAATCGAACCATTTCAATCTGCTTACAAGAGTAAACATAGTACTGAAACTGCCCTCATACGTGTGTATAATGACATTCTCAATAACATGGACACCAAGAAGACCACAGTACTGGGTTTTGCTCGACCTGAGTGCCGCATTTGACACGATACAGCATGACAGCCTACTTCAGCGACTGTCACAGGAACTTGGTATCAAAAATACTGCATTGGAATGGGTTCAATGTTACCTAAAAAATCGAGAACAAACCGTTATAGTTAGTGGAAAGAGATCCGAACCAACCCCACTGTTATATGGCGTGCCACAAGGCTCAGTATTGGGTCCTTTGCTCTTTACTGCATACTCCTCAAGTTTAGCCACGATTATGCGAGAACATGACCAAAGGTACCATCTATATGCTGACGACACAGGTTTTGATCAATCAGATGAGCATAAACAAGTTGAAAACCTCGAAGAATGTCTATCTGAAATTCGCACCTGGATGTTGAATAATAAGTTGAAGCTGAATGACGATAAAACTGAGGTCATCAAGATTGGTACGATCTCCCAACTTCGAAAATCACAATGTGACTCCGTGAAGATTGGTGATTGCTATATTCAACCAACAAACAAACCTGTGCGAAATCTTGGTGTCATGTTAAGTTCAGATCTCAGTATGACTAGTCAAGTGAACAACATATGCTCCTCAGTTAATTTTCAAATTTACAAAATTGGAAAAATTAGAAGCTATATTGATAAACCCACAGCAAAACTCATGGTAAATTCTCTCGTGACATCCAGGCTTGACTATTGTAACTCTCTGCTATTTAATTCCTCACAAAAACTCCTTACCAGACTTCAAAATAAAGCAGCTCGAAATGTAACATGCACCAAGCAAACTGACCACATTACACCGATTCTTAAAGACCTCCATTGGCTCCCAATTAAGTACAGAATAGAGTTCATGATATTGTGTTTGACATACTCTTGTTTAAACCTGGATAATTCACCTTTGTATCTACAAAACCTTGTCCACAAATATAAACCTAGTCGGAACCTACGATCATCTTCTGAAAACCTCTTTGAAGTACCAAAACACAATACCAAACGTTCCTTTACATTTGCTGCGCCTAACCTCTAACCATTATTTTAATATGGCTTTCAAAAATTAAAACCATTCCTTTATTATATATATACGTGTACATATTAATGTGCTTATTTTTTTATGTTTGCCTGTTTAGTGTAAAGTGCCTTTGAGCAACATATTTGTTGGATACTGTCACTCTTAACTCATTTATTTATTATTATTATTATATTTCTAAATTTTATCACTTTTTCTAGGTTTATAAGATTATAATTTTTAAGCAGACACAGAACGTTGGAGGAATAAATGGTTTATTCATAAAGTCCAACATGTTTCAAGAGCACAAAGGCCCCCTTCCTCAGGGACAGACACAGTGATGATGCAGTGGGACTATTTAGTTTTTCTATAGCAAATTGTATTTATTGACTGTTTACCCATGTTTACCCATGTGCTATAGTGTATCCACCTACGGATCAACTAAAATATGGACCAGTAAAAAACTTTTTGAAATGGTTTGTGAGTCTTCTATTTTATTGAACATTTACCTATAGTTTGGACCCACTGCATCATCATTGATCATCAAACTTTGATATCGCAGTTGTTTTCGAGTTCAGATGTAGTTAGTGCTCAGTCTACAGGCTACAATTCTTCGTGGATTATTTTCATTTCTAGTTGCCTTGATGGTCCGTCCGATTATTTTAGATTGCATGTTGCATGTTGTGCAGATCAATATGCAAGACTTCAGTTTAGTCTACATGTAATCTTGGAACAAGGATTGTTTGGTAAATCTGTATTTTTGTGAAAATATATGGATGATACTCCCCTTTACACTGAATTTGTTTCTGTAGAGTGAACACAAGCTAAATGTGATATTGCATCAACTCCCATATCAAGTTTGTTTTACAGTTCCCAGTTAGCTCACTAACTAGCTGCTGGTGGGCGTATTCGCTTGCCTATGTTTTTTATTTCCATTTTACACAGTATTGTATTTCCTTAACATAGTGCATATTTAGTCTTACTGGCGAAAACTTCAGTCACTATTGTTAAAAGCTCTTTATATGATGTAAGGTCTCATGTTAACATCAATACTATCATGGTCAAATCTCTAAAGATGATACCATTCTATCTATGTTGCTTAAAGAGAGTGTAAAAAGGTTTTCTTACATTTTGTAAACAGTATAAATGACTTACTATTCTTGTAGCAGATAACACCAAACACAATACCAGGGAATAGACCCAAAAATAGCACCAAAATCAACACTAGTTCCAATATTTACATCTTTAGGAAAAAAGTTATAATAAGAATCAATACAAAATAAAACTATACAATCAGACCTAAATAATCTAGAGAATTGTGTTGAATTGTGTTTTCTCTAAACCAAAAGTAGAAAGATAAAAAGAAAAATTCTGTTGACTGATATAAATAGACATTCTTTCTTGTCCACTCAGATAAATTATAACATTTAATGGCTTTCTGATCTATGTGGTCTTCTATTACCACAAAAACAGTGAAACAATCCTACAGTTATAAACTAATAACGGTTCTACAAACTAGCATACATAAATTGTCATTGCACAAACTAGCAGCCTTGGTATAGAATCTTTAACAGTAAACAAAAACATATTCTACTCATGTTTGAGGGATGCTGTTAACAACATTGCATTAGTACAGAGCATCTTTGAAAAAGTCTGATATTTCTAAGAACATACCTATAACACTTAAAGTAAAATTCTTCTGGTCTACTCCATGAGTATTGTTGGCTTGACAGACATAAACACCTTCATGAATACTGCTAATCTTCTCAATTTTCAAATCTTTATCAAACGTTATATTAACAATACCCTCTTTAGTCCACTTTACATCACACCGTGGATAACACTTGGCTGAACAGTTTACTTCCAAATTTTCATTTATATTCACAGTTATCTCCCTTTGATCCGGCTCTAGTTTTACATCAATAGGACCATCTGAAAATAGAGTAGAAATTCAACTAATTTCAGTGAAAGATTGGGTTACAAGACAAGACAACATACACAGATAAATATTAGTTGGATTTACAGCAAATATAAATATCTTTTTCTACAAGTAACTTGAAATATTTGACTAGAGCTCATCTCAAACTACATGTTTCAGATACACAACCCTTATCAGGATAACTGGTATTGAAAATAGGAGGAAAGGTCTATAAAAAAACAAGAATGCCATCACAGTTGTAGATAATCTAATCTTGATAAAGGAATAAAAAACTTACACTCAGGTTTAATATAATATGATTCTTTCTCAGTCACTCCTTCGCATTTAGTAAAGTTTTCTGTAAAAAAAACAGATTTTATTTACAAATTATAGTCAAATTCAGCAAAGTTTGTTTATGACAAACTTATTTTAATGTCTTTCCAAGAAAAACTGTAGCCTTCAGTAATATTTATTAACAGGCCAAATATAGACATGGTACCCAAAACCTGAGCTTCTTGAAAATGTTCTAACAATAGCATTTATATGACTGTTGTCGAGAATTGCGTGAACTAACGACATCGCCTAATGTACGTCGCCTATTAATGTTATGTTGTTGTGCAACTTGTGAGTATGTATGCCAGATTTTGAATATAATGTGAAACAAACACAATTACTTTTTCCGGTCTCTTAAAAACCAAAGACAACGTGGAGCAAACAAACCATAAACCCTTGAAACTGTAAAACGAACACTGGATATAACTTGCAAAATAAATATTTGCATTCTATCCTTAAAAAGAGCCAAGAATTGGACGCCCTGTCCTGATACTCTCTATATTCTTTTAAAATACTATTTAAAATGGCCAAATTTTTTAAACTGCTTTTTCAACCAAGCCTTCAAATCACATTTCAAGGCTTAGAAATGATGTTAATTATGATTTGAAACTTGGATTAAGGGATTCAAAAAAAGAACGATACATAGTTTGGTTTGTGATGTGATTCTATTTACCATCATATTTTTTGGTCAGTAGTTCCTTGTAACATGGCTGATATTCTGTAGCCAGACACATAAAAACACCACCATTCTGATCTACAGTTACATTAATTTGAGATAAAGTTGGATCTAATTCAGTCATTCTCATTCCATTTCTATACCACATTATATACATTGAGTTGGTCAGTTGACAATCTCCTATACTGGTTGAAACACTGGGACATTCTAGTTGTATGGTTGTTGTTGGATTGTTGTCTGCTAACAAAACAGGATTTGGTGGAGACTTTCTGTTAATTGTGGGTTTACCTAAAATAAATATTTAATAAAAAAGGAAACAATGAATGATAATGGTTGAAAACTCTATTATAATTATTATAGTACTTGTGGGTGCTAGCCAGACAATTTCAGCCTTGTGGACTCTATTAACGGGACTTGATAAACCTGACAGCATAGAGGTACCATGAGTTTAAGAGTGAGTTGGCCAGTCACAGTACCAACTTGTAGAACTCAGAAGTCTGGTAAATATTCATGTATTAAAATAATATACTATTTAAATCACAACTACAGAATAATAAACTGAAAATAAAACAACAACACAATTATATCTTTATAAACCAATATCTTACCTGTTATAATCACTGTTTTCTGTTCTAAATAATGAATACTGTGATAGTTGTTATTGTATCTCTATAAACCAATATCTTACCTGTTATAATCACTGTTTTCTGTTCTAAATAATGAATACTGTGATGGTTGTTATTGTATCTCTATAAACTAATATCTTACCTGTTATAATCACTGTTTTCTGTTCTAAATAATGAATACTGTGATAGTTGTTATTATATCTTTATAAACTAATATCTTACCTGTTATAATCACTGTTTTCTGTTCTAAATAATGAATACTGTGATAGTTGTTATTATATCTCTATAAACCAATATCTTACCTGTTATAATCACTGTTTTCTGTTCTAAATAATGAATACTGTGATGGTTGTAATTATATCTTTATAAACTAATATCTTACCTGTTATAATCACTGTTTTCTGTTCTAAATAATGAATACTGTGATAGTTGTTATTATATCTCTATAAACTAATATATTACCTGTTATAATCACTGTTTTCTGTTCTAAATAATGAATACTGTGATAGTTGTTATTATATCTTTATAAACCAATATCTTACCTGTTATAATCACTGTTTTCTGTTCTAAATAATGAATACTGTGATAGTTGTTATTGTATCTTTATAAACCAATATCTTACCTGTTATAATCACTGTTTTCTGTTCTAAATAATGAATACTGTGATAGTTGTTATTGTATCTTTATAAACCAATATCTTACCTGTTATAATCACTGTTTTCTGTTCTAAATAATGAATACTGTGATAGTTGTTATTATATCTTTATAAACCAATATCTTACCTGTTATAATCACTGTTTTCTGTTCTAAATAATGAATACTGTGATAGTTGTTATTGTATCTTTATAAACCAATATCTTACCTGTTATAATCACTGTTTTCTGTTCTAAATAATGAATACTGTGATAGTTGTTATTGTATCTTTATAAACCAATATCTTACCTGTTATAATCACTGTTTTCTGTTCTAAATAATGAATACTGTGATAGTTGTTATTGTATCTTTATAAACCAATATCTTACCTGTTATAATCACTGTTTTCTGTTCTAAATAATGAATACTGTGATAGTTGTTATTGTATCTCTATAAACTAATATCTTACCTGTTATAATTACTGTTTTCTGTTCTAAATAATGAATACTGTGATAGTTGTTATTATATCTCTATAAACTAATATCTTACCTGTTATAATCACTGTTTTCTGTTCTAAATAATGAATACTGTGATAGTTGTTATTATATCTCTATAAACTAATATATTATTACCTGTTATAATCACTGTTTTCTGTTCTAAATAATGAATACTGTGATAGTTGTTATTGTATCTCTATAAACTAATATCTTACCTGTTATAATCACTGTTTTCTGTTCTAAATAATGAATACTGTGATGGTTGTTATATCTTTATAAACTAATATCTTACCTGTTATAATCACTGTTTTCTGTTCTAAATAATGAATACTGTGATAGTTGTTATTATATCTTTATAAACTAATATCTTACCTGTTATAATCACTGTTTTCTGTTCTAAATAATGAATACTGTGATGGTTGTTATTATATCTCTATAAACTAATATCTTACCTGTTATAATCATTGTTTTCTGTTCTAAATAATGAATACTGTGATGGTTGTTATTATATCTCTATAAACTACAGTATATCCTGCTCATACGACCACCTTTATTAAGAGCCCACCTTCAATAAACGACCACAATAAAATCCCCCCTACGAGTTTTCAATGTAATTATCGACTAATAAGCGGCCACCTTCATTACGCGACCAGCGGCCATGTATTTATACTCCCAATTGATTAAAATAACTCAATTAAGCGACCATGACACTTCTGATTATCTCCCGTAACAATAATCAAGTTCACGCGTCGGTGATATTCAATGAGATTATCGCTAATCGGTAATAAGATAATCTTCTACAGATTAATTTTATAGCTTGTTGCTGATTAATATTGAAAGATATCATCATATTGACAATTATTATAAAGTACTGTAAAGGCTTCAATATTTCGTTTTTGGTAAAATTTAGACTACCGTAAATTTGATCAGAAAGTGAAAGTAGGGTGTTATAAAAACATATTAATCAGGTGACAATAGAATAAAGCGTGTTACCGGGCAATTAAAATGCAAGTAAAGAAGGATATCTTATTGATTTAAGGTAGAGAATTTTGACTTTGAAAACGATAATAACTGTGAGAACTTTGGTATCTAAAAGAAAATAAAATACGACAAAATAGAGTATCCCGTCGGTAGATAGGAGATAGCATGCACAAGCAGTAGAAACTATACATGTATGAGTAAAAGTAAGATCCTATGATTTCCAAAACGTCAAAACGAAATGGTTTTGCAGTTCCTCTCTTAAGAGGCCACCTTCACTCAGCGACCGTTTTTGAATATTCCCTTGAGTGGTCTCTGAATGCAGGTTCTACTGTAATATCTTATCTGTTATAATCACTGTTTTCTGTTCTAAATAATGAATACTGTGATAGTTGTTATTATATCTCTATAAACTAATATCTTACCTGTTATAATCACTGTTTTCTGTTCTAAATAATGAATACTGTGATAGTTGTTATTATATCTTTATAAACTAATATCTTACCTGTTATAATCACTGTTTTCTGTTCTAAATAATGAATACTGTGATAGTTGTTATTATATATTTATAAACTAATATCTTACCTGTTATAATCACTGTTTTCTGTTCTAAATAATGAATACTGTGATAGTTGTTATTATATCTCTATAAACCAATATCTTACCTGTTATAATCACTGTTTTCTGTTCTAAATAATGAATACTGTGATAGTTGTTATATCTCTATAAACCAATATCTTACCTGTTATAATCACTGTTTTCTGTTCTAAATAATGAATACTGTGATGGTTGTTATTATATCTTTATAAACTAATATCTTACCTGTTATAATCACTGTTTTCTGTTCTAAATAATGAATACTGTGATGGTTGTAATTATATCTTTATAAACCAATATCTTACCTGTTATAATCACTGTTTTCTGTTCTAAATAATGAATACTGTGATAGTTGTTATATCTCTATAAACCAATATCTTACCTGTTATAATCACTGTTTTCTGTTCTAAATAATGAATACTGTGATGGTTGTTATTATATCTCTATAAACCAATATCTTACCTGTTATAATCACTGTTTTCTGTTCTAAATAATGAATACTGTGATAGTTGTTATATCTTTATAAACTAATATCTTACCTGTTATAATCACTGTTTTCTGTTCTAAATAATGAATACTGTGATAGTTGTTATTATATCTCTAAAAACTAATATCTTACCTGTTATAATCACTGTTTTCTGTTCTAAATAATGAATACTGTGATGGTTGTTATTATATCTCTATAAACTAATATCTTACCTGTTATAATCACTGTTTTCTGTTCTAAATAATGAATACTGTGATAGTTGTTATTATATCTCTATAAACCAATATCTTACCTGTTATAATCACTGTTTTCTGTTCTAAATAATGAATACTGTGATAGTTGTTATTATATCTCTATAAACTAATATATTACCTGTTATAATCACTGTTTTCTGTTCTAAATAATGAATACTGTGATAGTTGTTATTATATCTTTATAAACTAATATCTTACCTGTTATAATCACTGTTTTCTGTTCTAAATAATAAATACTGTGATAGTTGTTATTATATCTCTATAAACTAATATCTTACCTGTTATAATCACTGTTTTCTGTTCTAAATAATGAATACTGTGATAGTTGTTATTGTATCTTTATAAACCAATATCTTACCTGTTATAATCACTGTTTTCTGTTCTAAATAATGAATACTGTGATAGTTGTTATTGTATCTCTATAAACTAATATCTTACCTGTTATAATCACTGTTTTCTGTTCTAAATAATGAATACTGTGATAGTTGTTATTATATCTTTATAAACTAATATCTTACCTGTTATAATCACTGTTTTCTGTTCTAAATAATGTATACTGTGATAGTTGTTATATCTCTATAAACCAATATCTTACCTGTTATAATCACTGTTTTCTGTTCTAAATAATGTATACTTTGATAGTTGTTATTATATCTCTATAAACCAATATCTTACCTGTTATAATTACTTTTTTCTGTTCTAAATAATGAATACTGTGATAGTTGTTATTGTATCTCTATAAACTAATATCTTACCTGTTATAATCACTGTTTTCTGTTCTAAATAATGAATACTGTGATAGTTGTTATTATATCTTTATAAACTAATATCTTACCTGTTATAATCACTGTTTTCTGTTCTAAATAATGAATACTGTGATGGTTGTTATTATATCTTTATAAACTAATGTCTTACCTGTTATAATCACTGTTTTCTGTTCAACAAGAATTGATTTGAAATATATCTTGTATACTCCAACATCTTCTTTTTTTAGTTTTTTTACATTGATTATTAAAGATGCATAATTCAGTAAGATATCTGTTTGTTTACTGGACAAACCATTCATTGACTCTCCATCTTTAAAAATTATTCTTTCCTCAGTAGAATTCATCTTCTTAAACTCTATCATTAATTCTCTCTTCAGATCCTTGACTGTTATTTTATTTTCTATGATATTCTTTCCATCCTGTTGTAATATCAATTTATTATACTCGTCTAATAGATCAGAAAGTGAAAATTTCATCACCAGTTCTTCTCCTAGTCGACCTTCAACAACTTCTGATTGATTACACTCTTCACTTTCGACTAGAAAATAAATATAACAATTTTACTCTTTACTTTCCCTCACCTGCTTGGAAGATGAAGGATGGGGATGATATAAAAGATAGTTTGCCAGACAAGGTAAATCCTTGTATGATTACAAACACTCACACCAAGTTTCATCACAATCCAATCAGCACTCTATCATGTCAACCCTATTGAAAATCAGATAAATTGACAAGAACTTCTGGTAATATATTTTTTCAATTTGTCTGATTTTCTGCAACCCACCAAGGATACCATCTACCAAAGCAGGCCTCGAATTTTGACGCGAACGAAACGATCGTTCGCGTGTCAGTTACGCAAAGTCTAAATGGGCAGAATGAAAAATCGGTTACGCGAACTTTTACTGTATAACGATAACAGTAAAACCGTCTCAAATCAGTTTTCAATCGGTAAAACTCACCGAGAAGGTGACAGGATGTTAAACCATTTCATTTTCAATACGCTCCTAATAAAAATTCCACATTGTTTTATGGTAGCATTAAATTATCTAACAGTAACACGTGATCATCGCGTGAACCAATCTTAGAAAGAAAAATTTATTATCCTCATTCCCGGGCCAATGTTAGGCCATGCATATAATTAATATTTGTTTCTTTGTTATTGTAGTAGGGCCTATGTAATGTAACGTCCATCTCTAATTTATCGTTTTATATAGATTAAATTGATTTTATTGTTTCAATGACGTTTTGGTTTTACTCTCACTTATTAAATTCAACAAACAATAGCTACTAAATAAATGTTACCTGTTTATAAAAAGATAGCAATGCGATGCATTGAAATACGCCCAAATGGCAGCCATACTACAGATACATACTGTTAAAGAAATTTCTATGTTTAACAATATATCTCAGTTAAAAGTATCCTACAACACAAAAATCAGATCAACTTTAAGTCCCCAATAACCCACATGCCAAATATTTAAATGACACCATATCTAACAAACGTTACAGAAATAACATGATGGCGATTAGCAGTAAGTCATGCTAGTTTACCGGGAAATTTATCGCAGGAATTATTGATTGATGCACGACTTTCACAAAAGGTTTGCTTCTATTATAAAAGATACATTCACAATTTCAAGCCGGTCGTCGGCAGATGTCAAGTGTTCTGAAGTTAAAACTAAATAAAACTTAGGTCTAATAAAGCCAACGTTTACAAGCGATATCTGATTTAGGCTATTGATATCGGGACGAATCAAATAAATTCTAGTAAGATAAAACCTTTATTAGGCCTACCGGTATTTAAATATTTTGTCGATATGAGGATATGGCCTTCCAACATAATGTAGGGTAGGAAATCCATTTCAGAATTTGACCTACTTAATCGGAGATTTTCTTTGGAAAGTCAGTCGAGAAGACTGTCGTCAAGATATTGACTATCACTATTTTACATGTCATAATAACATCACTGCATACTTTGATAATATAATAACACAAACACAAACCTTCGTGAAATAAAAAGATAGCTTGCCAGGCAAGGTAATATACGCCCACTGGCAGCATTGAATTTGAAAAACAAATAGAGCAATAACTCAAAAAACATTCACTGAATTAATATTGAAGTATATAAATATATATATATATAAATATTGAAGGGCAAAAACTCAAAAACTGTTCATGGAAAATTGTCAAATTAGAACTTGACCACCATCTTATCTATTTCAATACTCATACCAAGTTTCATCAAATCTATTAAAAAATTGTAGCTTATTTTGCACCCACAAATATTTTTGACGCAATTTTACTAAGTCAAGGGCAATAACCCCAAAACCATTTGTTAAAAAAAGTCTAATGTCTTATCAATTCTGATGCTTACAACAAGTTCCATCAAAATCCTTTGAAAATTAAAGCTTCTTATTGCAACCACAATAGAATTTTGACGCAATTTTACTAAGTCAAGGGCAATAACTTAAAACAATTCATTGAAAAACTGTCAAATTCAAACTTGATTGAGGCCTAATCAATTCCAATGCTCACACCAAGTTTCATCAATGTTTTATTGCATCGAAACAAAAATTTTGACAAGATTTTTCTAAGTCAAGGGCTATAACTCAAAAACCGTTCATGCGATAATTTCCATTTTTGAACTTGACCGAGATATCATCAATATATACATGTATACCAAGTTTCATTAAGATCGGATAAAAACTGTAGCTTCTATTGTGGATACAACCAGAATTTGACGCGTTTTTACTAAGTCAAGGGCAATAACTCAAAAACTGTTCATTGGATAATTTCCATTTTCAAACTTGACCGAGATATCCTTAATATATACATGTATACCAAGTATCATTAAGATCGGATAAAAACTGTAGCCTCTATCATGGATACAACAAATGTGGAAGGACGGACGGACGGACAGGGGCGACGGCAATATACGTCCACATTTCCATGTGGGCGTATAAAGAGAAAGAAATTTAAGCTGTAGAAGTGACAAGATCGACATGATTTATTAAATTTTAGACCAAGGTTAAACTCGACAATCCAGTCTTTCTGATATCAATGTAATAGTAATTAGTCTGGGTGACAGAGACTCCAATTCGCGGGTTTATTGAATTCACGCGTTCTGATTGGTTGTGACGTCGAAAAAGGGGAGGTCTGTCGAATCGTCAATATTGTCGGCTGGAAAATAAGTACAAGACTGTTACCCTGAAGTTTTATGCTATATCTCGGCCAAAAATTGTCCGATCAGCACCAAAATCAATAGGGATCCTCTTTGTAATGTTATTAACCCATATAACAAAAATAAAAAATATCCACTGAGAATTGTAGACTGTAGAGTGAGTACAAGAAAATGTGAACAGACACACACACACACACACACACACACACAGACAGACAGACAGGGGTGATCACAATATACGACCAAAATACATTTTGGGCGTATAAAATATGTTACATATCAGCCAGTTGTGATTTTCCGGCGTAACTAAACATTTATTAACTATTAGCCTAGAGTCGATCTTGTACTGTTGTTGCCAGGGAATCGGCTAGTTCAGTCACTCGTTAGAAAATGGCACAGCCAAAGTGTAAACCAGAAAGCGTCACTGTAAAGACTTTCAATAAATAAAGATGTACTGTTTTTAAGACATATAGAAATAGGCATAGGTAAAAGAAGCACAAGATATATGGATATACTATTTCTAACAATTTATTAACTCAACGTTTCACATGCTCATACAGGCAGCGTTATCAAGAGAAATGAATAAAAAAATTAACAGGACTAACAATATATATAGATAAAAGAAAACAACACATGATTAGCACTCTAATTACGGAAGCCATAATTAAACCAACAAGGATTAACATGGGTAGATCAAGAGGGGTTAAGGAAGCCATAAGATGAGAGGTAGTTAATTAATCAAATAGTCCATTCCAAACGTTAGGGATATAGTATCCTACATCACGGTTAAGTTCTGGCTTGTGCTTTTTTATTTCGGAAACATCTAGACCTATATCAGTACGAATAGAAGAACACAGAACGGCATGTAATAAACGCAAGTCTGAAGATTCTGCTATAGCTGAACACTATTTAAAAGATAGGCGCCACAGAATCAGATGGAATAGCGTTGAACTTCTTGCAACCAACCATAATTCATGGAAAAACAGAAAACTGAGAGAAGCCATCGAAATAAAAAAGCACAAGCCAGAACTTAACCGTGATGTAGGATACTATATCCCGAACGTTTGGAATGGACTATTTGATTAATTAACTACCTCTCATCTTATGGCTTCCCTCTTGATCTACCCATGTTAATCCTTGTTGGTTTAATTATGGCTTCCGTATTTAGAGTGCTAATCATGTGTTGTTTTCTTTTATCTATATATATTGTTAGTCCTGTTAAGTTTTTTATTCATTTCTCTTGATAACGCTGCCTGTATGAGCATGTGAAACGTTGAGTTAATAAATTGTTAGAAATAGTATATCCATATATCTTGTGCTTCTTTTAAATAAAGATGTGTTGGAAATAAATAATTTCAATACTATATGACATTATTTCTGATCAAGTCAATTCCGCATTTTACTAGCAGAATTGTGGGTGTGGACCACACCGTGTGGTATATATGAAGAGAGCGGTGTTTCTTTGAGTTAATTATGCATGGTGTGGGCCACAGGCACCAGATTCTGATAAAAAAAAAAATTCGTATATGTATTAAGAATAGAAAGGTACCTAAGGCGCCATCTTGTTCTTACATTACTTGCTGATCCTCGGCGATGTTTCTCGTTATATCTTCATAATTCATACCGTTTTTCACATGCTTTGACATTCAAACAGTATTGTTAAATATTTCTTAAACTAAAAAAAACCCTTTTACATGATTACAACAGTATAAAATGTCGTATTTTATCGAAATACATTAATTCTTACACCTAGAAAGATAGCTTGCCAGGCAAGGTAATATACGCCCACTGGCAGCATTTAATTCAAATAAAAACTTTTCAGTAAGGTTACAATAAGTGGAATGAATATTCAACCTTTCAACCTATTTTTTTCTAGGGTCTCTAGTTTCATTAAAAACTGTCAAGAATTGTACAACTCATTAAATATTTTTCGCTATTTTTATGATTTGCAATAGGGTTCACCCTTAATAATATTTTGATATTTTTAATTCTTAATAAGGCTCATCCGTCAAGAATTACACCGTGTAGAGTGTTTACGAGCAATTGTGGACGGACGGACGGACGGACCGTCGGACGGACGGACGGATGTGGGTGACGACAATATACGCCCCCCATTTCATGTGGGCGTATAAAAATGTGATTTATATTGTAAACTGTACACATTAATCAACCCAATAATTATACTAATAACAGATTTTAACATTACCTGTTATACAGAATATAAGTTGTAGAATAATTAATAACCCCAACCACCTCATAACTTTAACAAGCATCCACATTTTATATCTTCTTTCTGATAATAGAAAATTTGAAACAATGACACTTCTCAATAAATTCAAGTCATTGATTTGCTTGTTTTGATCATTAGTAGTGTTGAAACGGTTAATCAGTTAACCGATTCCGGGTAGGATTACCGATTCCGGGTAGGATTTCACGGTTACCCGGGCCTGATCTGAGATTATCTGTTAACCGTCAAATGTATAAGAAGTTAAAAGAGGGCATTATTTTGACAGAAATGTCCTTGTAATAAACATTTAAAACAACGGTTATCAAGCCTCTTTTTCTATAAACTTACAGTCAATAACTGGGTCTGGATGATCGAGTCTATCTTGTCAGCAAGAATGCTGTTATGTAAATTAGGTTAACCAAAAGAAACGGTCAGTTATGAATATTCATGAGATTAGATGCATGGATTCCTTGAATCAGTTTCCCCTTAGGTGACAAAACTGATATTTTAATCCTTTGATCTGTTCGAGGCTATCCTGTTGCAATGACATTGGCGCCTGTCTGTGTATTTCTATTCTCTTTGATAATTTATTTATTAATATTTTTCAAGCCAATAACTGGTCTAAAACTTGGTCATGTCTTGATAGTTGACCCTACTGCAGTTTAGTTCACACAGTTTCAGCTGCAAATTGGTTATTACCTGATATTATACAGGTATAAGCATTTGAATTATTAACCGGGATTAACCGGGTAATTACCGGTTTTGCCAAAAGTTACCCGGTTAGTAAAAATCACTAACCGTTTCAACACTAATCATTAGTTTATCTTGTAAATCTCTCCAGTCCTGAGTAGATAATTTCTAATCAAATTGATGTATACCGGTTGGCCTTTTTTTTATTTTTTTATTTTTTTTAGGCTCTACTTTTGCTTTCTGACCCAATTACGATAGTCTAAATTTGACGAAATTTTAAAGCCTTTACAGTACTTTATAATAATTGTCAATACAATGAAATCAATAAGCAACAAGCTTTAAAATTAATGTGGAGAAGATTATCTAATTACAGCAATCTCATTGAATCTCGGACAGACAGACGGACAGACAGGGGCGACTACAATATACGCCCCTATTTATGTGTGGGCGTATAAAAATTGAAACAATGACTTCACGTACCGATCACAGATCGCCTTTAAAATAATATCAATAATCGATTCGAAGATAAATTTGAGCGGAAGTGAATAGCTAGCCTGCGCACTGGGTCTATTAAAACGGTAACATGCAATGACGCATAGATATCCGGTCAAGTGGATGTTGATATCCGGTAGTGGTCTACTTTCATTTTGACTAGTTCAAAATTTTCATGGTCATGCTATATTGAATTTTTGTACAGAAACTAAGTATTGGCCAGGCTTTCATGTGACATATTGGAAAGTTTTCAACGAGATTTCTGGAAAAAGTTATAGCAGTTTGAATTTCGTGATTTAACATGGAAACGGATGGCAAATGAATTAGTGAACTAAGTCCTGATCCTATAAGCAAAAAAACCTGAACTTCCGGTTCTCACTTCCTGTCAGAGATAGAACTTCCGTTTTTGTTTTATTTGATAATAGAAATCATTCTAAGATCAACTGTAGATTTAGAATTTCTGCACCTTTTACCAGTTTGTCTGCAAACTCATCCAAGAATTACAAAAAAAAAAAAAAATAAAATAATCCGAACGATTACAATACGTTTTCGCCAAAGTCGAAATACGTAATTATTCTCCACCTGTTTTATTTACGGATGCCTTAGCTGAGCATGATTATTCAAAAATTAAACCAGGTTTAAGTGTTTTTGTTGATGGTCTCATTCAGTATATTGCTGGCTGGGTAGTTAGAAAATTAGTTAACAAAATAGAATGTACAGATTGTTTTGAAGCATTAATCAACAAAGTCAACATTGATAATAAATCAACTGATGCAAAAGGTCTTCTTGAATTGAAGAATAATGGTGGATTATATATACCATCTCATGATCTTATAAGAATTTTGAAACATTGTGAAATTACAATTAGATCTGTATGTCATGTAAAGTCTGTTAAGTGCAATGAGTGGCAAAATTCATTAGTTACAAGAATACTCCAGGACTTGCCTCTAAATCTCTTTGTTCATCTTAATGAACATTTTATTCATACAACTAAAGGAATTGACACTCATTATTCACTCTTACTTAAACTGATATGTGCACAATTTGTTAAAGTAAGAAGGTTTCATGTTATCCGTTTTACAAATATAAATTTACAGGCAAATTCAGTGAGACATAAGTTAAC
>CM060201.1:1259182-1378136 GCA_030562195.1 Nipponacmea schrenckii
CAATTAGGCTCATCCCTTGCGATATCCAACAATTTCAGTGAGTTTTGTCAACATTGGTCATGAATTGTACCTTCTAGAGTGTTTATTAGCCAAAAAGTTAAACCCGTTTTCAAACACAAGGGCAATAACTGACACTAAATATATTTCGATTTATTTGATTTTCAATAAGGTTCATCCTTGAGTAAAAACAAATACTCAAGCCAAGTTTTTATCAAAATCCATTAGGAATTGTTCTTTGTAGAGTGCTTACAAGCTAAAATTGAACGCGTTTTATAGAACAAGGGCAATAATTCCTATTAAATATATTTGGATATGTGCTATTTTCAAAAGGGTTCATTCTTGGGTGATATTAAACAATTTCAGCAAGTTTCGTCAAAAGCGGTCAATAACTGTGCTTTAGAGTGTTTACAAGCTAAAAATTGAACGCGTTTTCAAAAACAAGGGCAATAACTGATATTAATTTTTTTTTGATTTGACTGGTTTTCAATAGGCTTCATCCTTGGGTGATAACAAATACTCAGGCCAAGTTTCATTAAAATCCATTAAAAATTGTTCTCTCAAGAGTGTTTACAAGCTAAAATTAAACGCGTTTTCAAACACAAGGGCAATAACTCATACTAAGTGTTTTTCGATTTCCCTGATTTTCGATAGGGTTTATCCTTGAGATATAACATACTCTCACACCAAGTTTCATCAAAATCGGTCAAGAATTGCACGTTGTAGAGTGTTTACGAGCCATTCAAGAACAAGGGCACGAACTCATACTAATTTTTTTCTGATTTCGCTGATTTTCAATAGGGTTCATCCTTGCGTGATAATAAACACTCATATTAAGTTTCATTTAAATCCGTCAAGAATTACACCGTGTAGAGTGTTTACGAGCAATTGTGGACGGACTGACCGACGGACTGTCGGATGTGGGTGAAGACAATATACGCCCCCCATTTCATGTGGGCGTATAAAAATCACTCAAGAATTGTGACTTGTAGAGTGTTTACAAGGCAAAAATCCAACACATTTTATAGAACAAGGGCAATAATTCCTATTAAATATATTTCGATATGTGCTATTTTCAAAAGGGTTCATTCTTGGGTGATATCAAACAATTTCAGCAAGTTTCGTCAAAATCGGTCAATAACTGTGCTTTGTAGAGTGTTTACAAGCTAAAAATTGAACGCGTTTTCAAAAACAAGGGCAATAACTGATATTAATTTTTTTTTGATTTGACTGGTTTTCAATAGGCTTCATCCTTGGGTGATAACAAATACTCAGGCCAAGTTTCATTAAAATCCATTAAAAATTGTTCTCTCAAGAGTGTTTACAAGCTAAAATTGAACGCGTTTTCAAGAACAAGGGCAATAACTCATACTAAGTGTTTTTCGATTTCGCTGATTTTCGATAGGGTTTATCCTTGAGTTATAACCTACTCTCACACCAAGTTTCATAAAAATCGGTCAAGAATTGCACGTTGTAGAGTGTTTACGAGCCATTCAAGAACAAGGGCACGAACTCATACTAATTTTTTTCCGATTTCGCTGATTTTCAATAGGGTTCATCCTTGCGTGATCATAAACACTCATATTAAGTTTCATCTAAATCCGTCAAGAATTACACCGTGTAAAGTGTTTACGAGCAATTATGGACAGACGGACGGACGGATGTGGGTGACGCCAATATACGCCCCCCATTTCATGTGGGCGTATAAAAATCAGCTTAGATCCATGAATATTATTGATTATACTATAAGCCATAAGTTCAATTCTGTTGTATTTATATTTAAGATACGTAATAATTTATGTCCGAGATACCTTTCTAATATGTTTTTTTCGTACAAAAAATCGTCTTCGTCCATTAATAAAATGTTAACGTTTACTAAACACAGTTTAAAATATAAAGGTGTAAAATTGTGGAATAGTCTATCAGTTAAAATAAGAGAAGCCAAATCAGTCTATTCTTATAAGAATTGTCTAAAGTCCATTTTTATGGAGATTTAAAATGAACGTAATCATTTTCATTTTTTACTGTGTATACAGCACAATATTATATAATTCTCCCCTCCATTTCTAGAGTAATTATAGGCTGATTATAAACTGTACATATGCTTTTTTATCGCCTTGTGTATTATATGTGTTACTTGTAGTTTTTGTATTTTAATGGGCTCAATGTTAGAAAGGCTTAGTCCTAATTGATAACCCAATAAAGAAATTAATATTTGTGGGACTTTGCTTTCAGCTAAGTCCCAGTTTGTTTTTGAAATGTCTTTTTTTTTTTTTTTTTTTCGATTTTTACAAACCTTCCTACTCTTAGACTGCACTCGTTGCAGTAATTATTCAACTTTCCAATAGGATAGCAATTAAATAATTTCGAATTTCAAAAATATGTAGCAGACATTGTTTTGCAGTATTTTCGAAATTTTTAACCTTTTTTTTAATTTTTGTCCGATTGAGTTCCAATTTTTGATGCAAAGAGAGATTATAAATCAGAACAATTTGATATAGTCAAACTTTTTGTGCCACTTCCGGTTTATGCATAAAATGGGTTCAAACTTCCATTTCCGTTTTCCAAACCACTTCCAATCTAATTGTCATAGGTTATTGAAACAAGCTGAACGATATCTTTTGCAAAAAACTTGCAGATTGAAAAAATCCAGACCAGAAGTGATACTTACGTTTTTGTAAAAAAAAATGGGGCCCGAGGTTTTAGTGCGATTTGCATAATGTTTGCTTATTTTGTAAGTTCGTTCGATTGCGCAAAAAACTCTTGACGCCAATTTTTGAATTTCGATTTTGCTTTTTTGCAACATCTGGTTGAATTTTGTCCAAAGTTTGAAGGCTTATATCTAGTGAAATTGACCTTTGATAACCTTGACCTTAAGTAGGTGAAAGGTCATTGACTTTGGCTATCAGTTGATACTTTGACATTTGACCTCCGACGTCAACTTCCAGTTTTATAGTTCGAAAACTTTGGACTGCTCTAGAGCGTGACCTAGTTAATTCAGAGGGTTACTCTTTATACGCCCACATGAAAATGTGGACGTATATTGCCGTCGCCCCCGTCCGTCCGTCCGTCCACATTTGTTGTATCCACGATAGAGGCTACAGTTTTTATCCGATCTTAATGAAACTTGGTATACATGAATATATTAAGGATATCTCGGTCAAGTTCAAAAATGGAAATTTTCGCATGAACGGTTTTTGAGTTATTGCCCTTGACTTAGTAAAAACGCGTCAAATTTGGGTTGTATCCACGATATAGGCTACAGTTTTTATCTGATCTTAATGAAACTTGGTATACATGTATATATTGATGATATCTCGGTCAAGTTCAAAAATGGAAATTATCGAATGAACGGATTTTGAGTTATTGCCCTTGACTTAGTAAAAACGCGTCAAATTTGGGTTGTATCCACGATAGAGGCTACAGTTTTTATCCGATCTTAATGAAACTTGGTATACATGTATATATTAAGGATATCTCGGTCAAGTTCGAAAATGGAATTTAACGAATGAACGGATTTTGAGTTATTGCACTTGACTTAGTAAAAACGCGTCAAATTTGAGTTGTATCCACAATAGAGGCTACAGTTTTTATCCGATCTTAATAAAACTTGGTATACATGTATATATTGATGATATCTCGGTCAAGTTCGAAAATGGAAATTATCGAATCAACGGATTTTGAGTTATTGCCCTTGACTTAGTAAAAACGCGTCAAATTTGGGTTGTATCCACGATAGAGGCTACAGTTTTTATCTGTTCGTAATGAAACTTAATATACATGTATATAGTGATGATATCTCAGTCAAGTTCAAAAATGGAAATTATTCAATGAACGGATTTTGAGTTATTGCACTTGACTTAGTAAAAACACGTCAAATTTGGGTTGTATCCAAGATAGAGGCTAAAGTTTTTATCCAATCTTAATGAAACTTGGTATGCATGTATGGAAATTATCGAAAGAACAGATTTTTATACGCCCACGTGAATATCTGGACGTATATTGTTGTTGCCCCTGTCCGTCGGTCTCGGTCCGTCAACATTAGTTGTAGACACTATAGAAGCTACAATTTTATATGGATTTTAATGAAACTTAGTATGAGCATTGGTATTGATAAGACGGCAGTTAAGTTCGATTTGGACAATTTTTAGATAAACAGTTTTTGAGTTATTGCCCCTGCCTCTATATTTGTTGTAGACACAATAGAAGCTACAATTTTCAATGGATTTTAATGAAACTTGGTGTGAGCATTGGAATTGATAAGGCGGCGGTCAACTCCGAATTTGAAGATTTTTCAATGAAATGTTTTGAGTTAATTGCCCTTGACTTCGTGAAATTGCGTCAAGATTCTATTGTGGTTTCAATAAGAAGCTTTAATTTTCAAAAGATTTTGATGGAACTTGGTGTAAGCATCAGAATAGATAAGACATTAGTCAAGTTTGAATTTCCGACTTTTTTAATGAATGGTTTTTGATTTATTGTCCTTGACTTAGTAATATTGCGTCAAAAATATTTGTCGGTGCAAAATAAGCTACAATTTTTTGATAGATTTGATGAAACTTGGTATGAGTATTGAAATAGATAAGATGGTGGTCAAGTTTCAATTTGACGATTTTCCATAAACAGTTTTTGAGTTTTTGCCCTTGACTTCAATATCCATTTAGAACAATTTATTTTTCAAATTCAATGCTGCCAGTGGGCGTATGTTACCTTGCCTGGCAAGCTATCTTTTCAGATTCTTAGGGTGCTTTTAGTGCTCTTTCGAACGGTGTATAACAAATTTTTTAATGAAAATTTAACTTTTGCACTTTTAAAATTTAAAGTACATTTTGTAGTAGTTTCACTTTTTGAAACGTTTGTGAGTATATCTCGTGATCTATTAGATGTACAAGCTTCAAATTTGTACCCTGAATATAAAAATTTTGAATTTGATTAGATTCACCCCCCAAAAAAATGAGATGGGCATGGCAAACTTCCAATTTACCATTTATTAAGGTAGCAACGATAACAGTTTTTAGATATCATGATTAATTGCGATATGAAAAATGAAAATATCGCGATAAATTGTATTATCGTGATCCTGGAAATAATATGTATAATATCGTGATATCAATGTTTTTATCTGCATCAGGTTCATTGGGACTCCATATCTCCATGTAAAGCAGTATTCTTAGGAACTGTCAGATCAGATGTTTTGTCTCGGCAATAGCCAGATTGGGTTTGAGTGACCATCAATATCATAAAATTACTCTAAATTACCCATTAGTCAAATTTTCTATTATAATTTGAACTAATTAAGGGATCGATATGAAAATATTCATGACAAATTGTTAGCATAATATCTGATAAGTATATTTTCCATATTATTGTAATTTATCGCGATAATGCAATAATTTGAGTTTTGAACGATACGATATGATATTGATTTGGATAATCGAGATATGGCGATTAATCATAATATCGTTGCTACCTTACCATTTATATGGGTAAGCACATTACGCCTGTAGGAAATAACGTTTTTCAAAAAAGGATCTTGCACACAGATGCCTCATTGCTTTGGCCAGTTTATCCCAGAAAACCAGATGTTTCGGCCTGTTTGTTGCAATTTGTAAAGTTAGCAAAGTGTCACTCTGTGCCACAAGTGGCTCTAGTATTATTATTATCATTATTGTAATTATCATTATTATCGTGTCCACAAAGAATTCAAGAACAAGGGCAATAAATTTTTTTTTCGATTGGTCTGATTTTTAATAGGCTTCATCCTTGAGTAATTACAAACACTCACACCAAATTCATTAAAATCCATCCAGAAACGAGCTCTCTGTTGTTTCCACAAAGAATTCAAGAACAAAGGCAGACGCGTTTTTATGAAACTCGCTCTCTATTGTGTCCACAACAATTGTGGACAGACCGACTGACAGACAACTATATAGGCCCACATTAATGTGTGGGCGTATAAAAATCATCATATCAGAAGAAATAAACAGAACTATTGGTAACTTATTATTTATGAACAAAATTAGAAAACAACAAACCATAGAGCAGCAACCCTGGGGATGTAAACCATGCACCAGAAAACGACCACCTTGCAAATCAAGCTATACCATTGAAACAACTAAGATAGCTTGCCAGGCAAGGTAATATACGCCCACTGGCAGCATTTATTTCAAATAAAAACTTTTCAGTAAGGTTACAATAAGTGGAATGAATTATTCAACCTACCAACCTATTTTATTCTAGGGTCTCTAGTTTCATTAAAAACTGTCAAGAATTGTACCTAATAACAACTCATTAAATATTTTTCGGTATTTTTATGATTTGCAATAGGGTTCACCCTTAATAATATTTTGATATTTTTAATTCTTAATAAGGCTCATCCTTGGTTGATATTAAACAATTTCAGCGAGTTTTGTCAAAAAAGGAATGTTTAGAGTGTTCACAAGCCAAAAGTTGAAAGCGTTTTTGAAAACAGGCGCAATAACTGACACTAAATATTTTTCGATTTATCTGATTTTCAATAGGGTTTATCCTTGTGAGAAAACAAATACTAAAGCCAAGTTTCATCAAAATCCATTCAAAATTGTTCTTTCTAGAGTGTTTACGAGTTAAATTGAACGCGTTTTCAAAAACAAGGTCAATAACTTGTACTAAATATTTTTCGATTTTCAATAGGGTTCATCCTTGGGAGACAACAAATACTCCAGCCAAGTTACATCAAAATCCATTAAAAATTGTTCTTTCTAGAGTGTTTACAAGCTAAAATTGAACGCGTTTTCAAGAACAAGGGCTATAACTTACACTAAATATATTTCTATTTATTTGATTTATAATAGGGTTCATCCTTGGGTAAAAACAAATACTCAAGCCAAAGTTAATCAAAATCGTATGCAAAAGCAAAATCTAGTCCAAAATTCGGCTTCGAAATTTTTTTTCCCACAGGAGTTTTACAAAAATGTGACATTTCAAAGTTTCACTTCCAGTCCGGGTTTTTTCGGCTTCTAATTTAATTTAGATTTACCTTAGTTTTGTTGCGATACATCAATTACAGCGCAAGTAGGTCCACCAAAGTTTAAACCCTTCTTCTTTTTACCAGAAATGAAGCAAAAATTTTAACTCTGCCAATGTGTAGAAGTGATGACACTTCATTGCACCCAAATTTTCAGATCAATCGGTCTTAAAATAAGCAAGTTGCAAAAATAGTGCAAAATATGGCAAAAAAAAGTGTGCTTAAATTTTCGAATTTCGAATTTTTAACTGCTATCTGGTTGGAAATCAGCAATGCGATGCATTGAAATACGCCCAAATGGCAGCCATAATACAGATTTTTCTACGTTTAACGATATATCTCGGTTAAAAGTATCCTACAACACAAAAATCAGATCAGATCAACTTTAAGTCCCCAATAACCCACATGCCAAATATTTTAATGACACCATATCTAACAAACGTTAAAGAAATAACATGATGGCGATTAGCAGTAAGTCATGCTAGTTTACCGGGAAATTTATCGCAGGAATTATTGATTGATACACGACTTTCACAAAAGGTTTGCTTCTATTATAAAAGATACATTTTTCAAGCCGGTCGTCGGCAGATGTCAAACGTTCTGAAGTTAAAACTAAATAAAACTTAGGTCTACAAAAGCCAATGTTTACAAGCGATATCTGATTTAAGCTATTGATATCGGTACGAATCAAATAAATTTTAACCTTTATTAGGCCTACCGGTATTTAAATATTTTGTCGATATGAGGATATGGCCCTCCAACATAATGTAGGGTAGGACATCCATTTCAGAATTTGACCTACTTAATCGGAGATTTTCTTTGGAAAGTCAGTCGAGAAGACTGTCGTCAACATATTGACTCAACTCACTATTTTACATGTCATAATAACATTGTTTGACGAATGCACTGCATACTTTGATAATATAATAACACAAACACAAACCTTCGTGAAATATAAAAAGAAAGGAATTTAAGGTGTAGAAATGACAAGATCGACATAATTTATTAAATTTTTGACTCGACAATCCAGTCCTTCTGATATCTATGTAATAGTAATTAGTCTGGGGGACAGACTACAATTCGCGGGTTTATTGAATTCACGCGTTCGGATTGGTTGTGACGTCGAAAAAGGGGAGGTCTTTCGAATTGTCAATATTGTCGACTGGAAAATAAGTACAAGACTTTTACCCTGAAGTTTTATGCTATATCTCGGCCAAAAATTGTCCGATCAGCACCAAAATCAATAGGGATCCTCTTTGTAATGTTATTAACCCATATAACAAAAATAAAAAAGATCCATTGAGAATTGTAAACTGTAGAGTGAGTACAAAAAAAAATGTGAACACACACACGCACACACGCACACACGCACAGACAGACACACGCACAGACAGACAGACAGGGGTGATCACAATATACGACCAAAATACATTTTGGGCGTATAAAAATGCAAACCGAAAACAGACTGGGACTTTGCTGTAGCAATTATTTTAATGACTTGATTGAGAAAACCTTAGAGAAACATAGATACACATTTAGATACATGATGCGTTCTTAAAAACATGAATAACATACCCAGCTGTACATGTACATTCTGCAGAATTAACATAACCAGTCATCTTAGATAACCCACACACTGTAATTTGGACACTGTTTCTGGCCAGCAGATGGCATAGAAGGTATAACCTTTCATCTGACAAAAAAATGACTTTAATTTTCATTTGCCTGTAAAACAAAACAAAAGATGATAAGCTTACTCAAAAGAATATATGATCATAATCAAGCACTTGGACTTAGGCCTATGTGTTAAACTATATGTCAAAAAAAGTTTCCCTCTCACATCACATCTGTGATATCAACCCATGAGTTTATAATTCCATTTCTAAATGATAAGCTGTAGGCTGTAAGTTAACCCAATAGATTCTGAGCTCATTTCTTTGATGTACATAAACGTAACATGTGTATTGTAGGCCATAGGTAGGACGTGTCTGATAAATGAAGAAAAAACATAACAAACCTGAACAGCTATGAATATGTCCATCTTTATACATGACCTTGGACTTAAAGGACGTTTGGTGTTGAGCATGTACACAAATAGTTGTAACTATCCTTTTCTGTTACTTCAGGAATAATACCAAAAAAAAAATGTCAATACTAGATGGATGCTTCAAGGTTTCCCCATCTGCTTCTTCTTTCTTAACGTCATATACACATCCTAAACTCAGTCTTTCAATCAGTTCAGTTTTTATCCCCGATATCGGTTGTCCAACACTACGTAAATATTCCTTTAAATTGTCCAGCTACCAACAGAGTAATTTTTTGCACGCTTCGTTAATTATCGTCGCCATCGCGGTCAATCATATTCACAAGCAAACAACGTCCCAGGAAGTAGTAAAAAAAAGTACTCAGGGGAAGTAACCAATAAGTATTCTAAGGGAGAAAACACAAGTTTGGGAAAAGACTATTGACTCTGAGACAAGAGTGAGTCTAGTACAAAAATCAAATTCAAGCAGGGGACGAAGCAACAAAAACTCTCAATATGCTTAATGATTTTGATACGGCCATATACATTTATATAAATCTAATATTTATGATATTAGATAATACTTATCCTGACATAACTTATTTGTATTTTTTCCCTTCTTCATCTCGGCTATTGTCGGAAGACATCAAAGGAAAAACTGACCCTGCGACCTGACCTTTGACCTGCCCTATATCACCACCGTCAACATCACGTGTCACTCTGGCTCTATACTTTCTCTTCCGTTGACCGTTAACCATAATACCCGTAGTACACAGTAACATGCCAAGGGGAGGTGGCGGGATCGATCCTTATGTCAGGATAAGTATTATCTAATATCATAAATATTAGATTTATGTAAATTAATTTACTACTTATCCTGACATAACTTATTTGCAGAATTCGTCAGTAAAGGAGGTGCTGGCATCAATCAAGTGTGAAGGAGGTGATACAGCAGCATAGTTTCAGGTGTCAAAAGTAAACCTCGATAAAAATCACTTTTACTATGACACGTTCTTCCGAGTAATCATATTGCATAACAGTCATATAAAAACATCGAAAAGTGCACATATCACAATCTACAGAGGTACTGGAACCGACCTGTTAAATTCCGACATTGACTAACACTCAGTTTCTTTCTATCAGCAATGTTAATCCAATATTACTATAAATAACCACCACCATAAATAGGTCAAGGCCTCTGACCTCTGAACATATTTACACGGGTACCATACTATATACATTCCCAAATTAATGACGTCTACTTCTTGGCCTTGATAGCACCTGTTGGGCAGCAACCAAAGGTCCCAGAGAATGAACACCAGCCAAAGTCTCATCTGACAAATCTCTCAAATAGAAATTGGCAAATGTCGTGTCACCAGACCAAAAACATCCCTTCATAATATCACCAACAGAAATGTTATTGTGAAGGGCCAAAGCGGCATAAGCCCAGATTTCGTGTGGTCGATCGGACACCGGTGGCGGAAGACCTGCATCTGCATACGCTTCTAAAATAGTAGCTCGTAACCAAAACGCAAGAGCATTTTTCTTTACGTCACCATGTCCTGCTTTCAATGGTAGAAACAGTCATTTTCGACGATTTCTAAACCCACTTGTATATTTAATGTATGCTTTCAGTGCACGGACAGGACACAGAGACCTATCTTCTTTGTCATCAGGACCTAAAATGTTATCCAGTGATCTAATAACAAAAGTCCTATCCGGTAGTTCTGGTCGCTGATTCTTGGCAACAAAATCAAATATTAGGCCAACCTGAACAGCGCCTTCCTTGGACCGCCGAAACTTGACTTGGGTAACATCCAAGGCATGTACCTCCGAAACTCTGGCAGCAGTAGCAAGGGATATTAAAAACGCAGTTTTATAAGTAAGATGGGTAATATCAGCTTCCGATAAGGGTTCGTAGGGTGGTTTTGTCAGATGCGAAAGTACAATACCAAGATCCCAAGGTGGTGGTTTGAACTTCTGTAACTGGTCATCTTGTCGGAAACCTTTCGCCATGGAAGAAATGACCTTTGACTGTCCTAATTTGACGGGCAAAATTTTATCCCGGACTGAAGCGATTGACGTCACGTAAGAGGCAATTGTACCACCTCGCAACTTCCTTTCTTCTCTGAGAAAAATAAGAAAATCAGCAATATTTTCTTCTGGTGCCTTATCGGGAACTACCTGATTATCCATACACCAGTCAACAAAAGTACGCCATCTTACGTCGAAGGCATTGCGGGTCGAAGATCTGTGTGCCTTTAAAACAGCCTCCGAGGATTTTTCAGAAAAACCTTTCTTCATTAATCCTTTCCGAACAAAGTCCAAGCGTGAAGTTGAAAAAGTTCTGGATTTGGATGAGGTTCTCGTTTGTGTGGACTTATTAGCAAGTTTTCCCACACGGGAAGCTTTACTGGATCTGGTTCTGCCATCTGCCTAAGATCTGGGAACCACTGGCGTGTTGGCCATCAGGAGAATTTTGCACTTGTACTGTCTCACTTTTTGTAACACCCTGGGGATCAGTATTGCCGGTGGGAATGCATATGCGTCCATCAAGTGCCAACTTATTGCAAGGGCGTCGTGATCCATCGCCATCGGATCTGGTACTGGTGAAACATAAATAGCCAACTGATGATTCAGACTTGTTGCAAACAAATCCACTAGTGGGGTCCACAGTTGTCTGCATATTAGAAGAAAACAGTCCCGGTGTAACATGAAGATTGTCCACTAGGTGATAAAAGATAGACGTTATGGCAACCAGGTCCTTCAACTTCGTTCCACCTTGTTTGTTTATATACGAGGCCACTGTTGAGTTGTCGGTTCCGATCATTAGCACTGAATTTCTTAATAGGCCTGACCAATTTTGAATTGCCAGAATTACAGACAGAAACTCCAGGGAGTTGATGTGAAGAGTCTTCTCCTGATGATTCCATGTGCCCGATATGAACCGATTGAGAATCAAGCTGTTGTTTAGAGGATCCGTCAAATGAGCACCCCATCCCTGGTGACACGCGTCTGCATGGAGATTAAACTGAGGTTCCTTGTCCAGTAGGGGTATTCCCGATAGAACGTTTGAGGGGACCTTCCACCATTGAACAAACGTTCATAAATCCGATGGTATCGAAACAATGCCCTGGGATCCCTTCAACACCATTTGAGCTTGAATGAACATCTGCAGCGGTCGTAACTGAAGTCTCCCTCGTGCCCTAGCATCTTGGGCTGAAGTCAAAAGTCCTAAAACTTTTGTCCTGTGTGAACAGACTGAGGAACCACTGTCAATGACTGGATTGCTTGTTGTATCTTTTCCAATCTGTCGAGAGGTACCTTCAAAATGCCCTGAAGTGTATCGAAAAGTCCCCCGATGAACTGCAACTTCTGTGTTGGAAAAACCTTTGTAGTCTTGCTCCAACTGGGGATATTTCTACCAAAACTTCTGGTTTTGGCATGGTAAAATCCTGTATTTTTAACCAATCTAAATTGCCTGACAAAAGTCCCGATTTCATATAGTCATCGATATCAAGGTGTTGCATTCCGTGATGTGTAAGGGGGTCTAGCATGAGATCCTCCGCTTGCAATCCTTTTATCTTCTTTGCTCCAAAAGCTGCTACTGTATAATTCCGTGTATAATGCGCAGGTTTTTGCCATAAAATGGGCCCAACAAAGAGGGGGTGCGCACTATATACGGTTAAATAAATTTGGGGTATTTTTTCCCAACGAAAATGTCGCAATTTGATGTTAAGGATCCGCCATTTTGTCTTCCTTCATCGAAATTCGCTGTAAAATTGATTTGTGTAAAAGATTGAATTATGATTTTAATAATGGCTCAATATGATTATTATCTTATAAATTAAATATTTATTGTTAAATATTTGAACAAAACTTAAAGGATTAAATCTAATTTTTGTGTTATTTGTATGGAAAATATATCGTGAAGACATGACATGACATGACATGCTTCAATACGTTATCGAATCTTGCCTGAATATAAATACGGTTACCAGAATAACTGGGTTTAATATAATTCATTGTTTTCCTATTTATTCATCAGATATGATACACAAGGTTCACGTCATTTTTTTTTTTCCATTTCCGTTGAGAGGCAATACTAGTCGATATATCTATGCGGGGGGTAAAAGCAGACGATAAAAATAAAATATTGAGAGAATCGTGTCACTGCAGCGAGGATTAAAGACTTAATTAAGAAAGACAATGATATTTATTTAAGTTAAACAAACGAAACAATCACAATTAGTATTCACACAAAAGGAACTGACGCAATATCATGATTATTATTCGCATTATGATTACAAGTATAATGGGACCTATTAGTCTTACACCAAGTCAGTTACCGTTAGCCCTACGAATTCCTGTCAATGATATCTTTTTCAATACGTCTAAGTTTACCGGGTAATTGCACATTTTTCTTCAAGAAGAATATCATCCTCGGTACCGTCCATAGCATTAAAAATATCGAATCAGGTGAGTACCGTAAATGAATAGCGCAGTAAAGTCGTGTACAAATTTATCGATTAGTATAATATTCAAGTATTCACAAAATGAACTGACGCAACATCATGATTATTTTTCGAATTATTATTACAAGTGTAATGGGGCCTATTAGTCTTACACCAAGTCAGTTACCGTTAGCCCTTCGAATTCCTGTCAATGGTATCTTCTTCAATACGTCTAAGTTTACCGGGTAATTGCACATTTTTATTCCAATAGAATATCATCCTCGGTACCGTAATTTAATAGCATGATACATGATTTCTAAATAACACTCAATAATACCATTACGAGAGATTAGAAGCAATAAATATGGGATTAAAATGGATTTTAAGTTGAATATAAATACCGGTAGTAGAAACGTAAGTTGCAGTGGAACATTGTTTATTATAAAAAAAATCTATGAATGGTGACTTATGTATTGACAACTATTTCCCGATATTGGTATCTGTGAAATGCCAACTTAAAATCGTATTCTCGACTCGACTCCTCGGTACGGTAATTGAATAGCGCGGTATCCCGATAAAGTCCTGTACAAATTACAAATAGTAGAAACGTAAGTTGCAGTGGAACATTGTTTATTATAAAAAAAATCTATGAATGGTGACTTACGTATTGACAACTATTTCCCGATATTGGTGTCTATGAAATGCCAACTTAAATTAGTGTTTTTGCCGCGAAAAGGGGTGCGCACTATACATGGTTAAATGAATTTTCCCCGATTTCGCGGAGGTAAGGAAGGGGTGCGCATTACACATGCCTGCGCACTATATTCAGAATTATACGGAAGATGGTCCGGACCGGTTATGATGAAGTCGATGGTGTTGAGATAGAATCTTGGGTAAAGCGAGTTTTCTTCTGTGAAGAGACTGCATTACGCCCAAAAGGTACGTACTTCCTTTTTAGTATTTTCTCGACTTTTAAGTTGGATTCTAGACATTTCGCTGTAGCCACCTGTGTGTTGTGTCTCTCTTGAGCATTCAGAGCCTCTTGAATATTGTTGTTAAAAACATATTCTCCAGTCACTGGCTGTCTGAGCAACGTTTCTTTCAGATGCTGTTCCAGTTTTGAACCTTCCAACGCTGCAACTCGTCTCTCCTTAATTACATTGCCAACCAGGAACGTATTCATGTTAGCGATAGTGTTTAAAGCAGATGCTGCAGAAGCTATGGCCGACATAACATGGGATATCAGCTTCACTTTGTGAGTGACAAAACTTCTCTAACAAAGCCTCCAGATGCGTACCCAAATGAGATGACGCCATCATTGACTGTTTAATGCAGGACTCCCAGCAAGATAAAGTAGCATCTTCTATCCTAGCAGCAGGTATGGATCTCTTCGAAGTCAAACATTCCATATTTGAATCAGTTTTAAGAGCATCGATTGAAAAATCCAACCCATGCACAGGGTACAAACTATCTTTGAATGTTGGCTTGTTAAACAATCTCCCTTTCCAATTCAATTTCTTGAAGGCAGAGTTTAAAAATGAAGAGACCTGTTTAACAGTACCATCTGGTGGTAAGGAGCGTCCTATAACAACTGTGGGCGTTGATCTTCTAGAAACATTTGCCTCGACTAAACGATCTGGTCTCGCAGGCTGTGGCAGCAGATCAGGTAAGACACTGTAAATCCAGGCTATCGTATCTCGTGGTGAAAGGATACCGGGTTCAGATTCAGACATGGAGTTGGCCGACGAGTGATCATCCGATCCGACGTCATCATCATGTGCGTCTGTGTAAGCTGGCGCCTCAATTTCAGTATCTGCTTGAAGATTACTTGTATCTGTAACAGGGCTGTTGATTTGGCTCTATTTTCCGGACTTGACCGGCAGTCATGCCAAAATGACCGTTTGCAAATAGGCTCTGCCGGACATCAAGTATAGGTCAGTCACCGTCAGTGACGTTAAAAAAAAAATAATCAAAAAATAAATTACCTAACTATCACGTTTAGTCAATGAGATTCCTAACACTACTGGTCATTTAATTTAGTTAATTAAGAGATTAACGGTAAGAGGTGGTTAATTAACAATGAATTTATTGACAATTATTAATCGGCTCCCGGAAAATGCTTCCCCAGTTCAAAGAGATTTACTATCTCAAACTACTTACTTTTAACAGACAGTTGACACGATAATCCGTTATGTGTTTAATCCTATTGCCGTCAAATTTTAATCAGTCATTATTCATTGATATAATTGTATATCAAGTCTATTTTGCGATAATTGTCTTCCAATTTTATCAGTACCAACGTTAAAATGACGAAGAAAATGTCGGCCCTCACATAGAATTTTTGACGATGATAGCTTGCCGGTCATTGAGAATTCTTCTTTTTAACAATTATAAAGTTGACAGAAAGTTCAATTAAATGTCATTGGCAAGTTATTTACTATTGAAATTTTACTATTCATTGCAAAAAATGTGCGTAGTTATAAGTTTTATCGTTCTTTTCTGCTTACTAGTAGGATATGAAACAGTTACTATTTATAGACAAATCGGAAAGACCGCGAGAAAATTTACCGTCGTTTTTCTCAGTATTGGTGTCATTCAAAATACTTCGTTTTTCTCATGTTCAACCGGAAGTACATCGTCGGTGAAAGTTAACTAAAAATCGACATTTGTAACTTCGTAAAAAATATTAAATTTAACTGTAAATATTTGATGATCGGATTGTTTTGTTATTGTGATGTGATGTGATGTATGACAGTATGTTCAGAAAGTTTAAGTTCCAATTATGATGAATATTACCAAACATTTATGGCATTGAAATACATTTTACAGTTGGATACTAGTTGAATAGAACTTAGTGTAGTAGTTTTGACATCAACAAAACATCGTTAAAAAAAATGTCCGGCTGGGAAAAAGATAGCTTGCCAGGCAAGGTAATATACGCCCACTGGCAGCATTTATTTCAAATAAAAACTTTTCAGTAAGGTTACAATAAGTGGAATGAAATATTCAACCTTCCAACCTATTTTTTTCTAGGGTCTCTAGTTTCATTAAAAACTGTCAAGAATTGTACCTAATAACAACTCATTAAATATTTTTCGGTATCTTTATGATTTGCAATAGGGTTCACCCTTAATAATATTTTGATATTTTTAATTCTTAATAAGGCTCATCCTTGGTTGATATTAAACAATTTCAGCGAGTTTTGTCAAAAAGGAATTTTTAGAGTGTTCACAAGCCAAAAGTTGAAAGCGTTTTTGAAAACAGGCGCAATAACTGACACTAAATATTTTTCAATTTATCTGATTTTCAATAGGGTTTATCCTTGTGAGAAAACAAATACTAAAGCCAAGTTTCATCAAAATCCATTCAAAATTGTTCTTTCTAGAGTGTTTACGAGTTAAATTGAACGCGTTTTCAAAAACAAGGTCAATAACTTGTACTAAATATTTTTTGATTTTCAATAGGGTTCATCCTTGGGTTAAAACAAATACTCAAGCCAAAGTTAATCAAAATCCATTAAGAATAGTTCTTTCTAGAATGTTTACAAGCTAAAATTGAATGCGTTTTCAAGAACAAGGGCAGTAACTCATACTAAAAAAATTTCGATTTTGCTGATTTTCAATAGGGTTCATCCTTGAGTTATAACACACTCTCACACCAAGTTTCATCGAAATCCATCCATGTAGAGTGTTTACAAGACAAAAATCGAACGCATTTAAAAGAACAAGGGCACTCATTCATATTAGATATATTTTGATATTTTTAATTAGGCTCATCCCTTGCGATATCCAACAATTGCAGTGAGTTTTGTCAACATTGGTCATGAATTGTACCTTCTAGAGTGTTTATTAGCCAAAAAGTTAAACCCGTTTTCAAACACAAGGGCAATAACTGACACTAAATATATTTTGATTTATTTGATTTTCAAAAAGGTTCATCCTTGGGTAAAAACAAATACTCTAGCCAAGTTTTATCAAAATCCATTAAGAATTGTTCTTTCTAGAGTGTTTACAAGCTAAAATTGAACGCGTTTTCAAACACAAGGGCAATAACTGATACTAAATATTTTTCGATTTAACTGAATTTCAATAGGGTTCATCCTTAGGTGATTACAAATACTCATGCCAAGTTATGTCAAAATCGCTCAAGAATTGTGAGTGTTTACAAGGCAAAAATCCAACACATTTTATAGAACAAGGGCAATAATTCCTATTAAATATAGTTCGATATGTGCTTTTTTTCAAAAGGGTTCATTCTTGGGTGATATTAAACAATTTCAGCAAGTTTCGTCAAAATCGGTCAATAACTGTGCTTTGTAGAGTGTTTACAAGCTGAAAATTGAACGCGTTTTTCAAAAACAAGGGCAATAACTGATATTAATTTTTTTATGATTTGACTGGTTTTCAATAGGCTTCATCCTTGGGTGATAACAAATACTCAGGCCAAGTTTCATTAATATCCATTAAAAATTGTTCTCTCAAGAGTGTTTACTTAAAATTGAACGCGTTTTCAAGAACAAGGGCAATAAATCATACTAAATGTTTTTCGATTTCGCTGATTTTCGATAGGGTTTATTCTTGAGTTGTAACATACTCTCACACCAAGTTTCATCAAAATCGGTCAAGAATTGCACGTTGTAGAGTGTTTACAAGCCATTCAAGAACAAGGGCACGAACTCATACTAATTTTTTTCCGATTTCTCTGATTTTCAATAGGATTCATCCTTGCGTGATCATAAACACTCATATTAAGTTTCATCTAAATCCGTCAAGAATTACACCGTGTAGAGTGTTTACGAGCAATTGCGGACGGACGGACGGACGGACGGACGGACGGACGTGGGTGACGACAATATACGCCCCCCATTTCATGTGGGCGTATAAAAATAAATCAACAGCCCTGATCTGTAACAGTTGATCCAGTAGGACACGCATCTGCGCTAAACAACAGATTTTTTAAAACGTCTAAAATCTGAGATGTGCTAGGAGTAGCTGATGCAACAGTAGGCGGTTCCACAGTATCAGATTCGAGAACATCCCAGGATGCGTCGTTCTGAAATGCACCAACACTTCGAGATGCGCTCACCTGCTTGGATGAGCTGGGCTTCTAAGATGCCCTGCTTTTCTTCGATGTGCCTTTCTTCTGAGCTGTAGCGATCTTCTTAGATGCGCCTGACTTCTGTGATGCGCTCTTTTGAGATGCGCTCTTCCCAGATACGCCAGAATTTTGAGTTTCGGCAATTCCACTATCTGGAACTGAACTGGCTGTCGCTGACTGTGAACTGGACAATTTGACTGCGTTTTTACTGTGTACGCAAGTTTCATCATTCTCGCCAAAACTGGGAGATAGAACTTCGTCGGGAACTGCGGGAGAACGTCTTCTAGCAAGTCTGTCTTGTTGAATACTTCTTTTGCAAACAACATGATCTGCACCAATTACATCTTCGGGAAAACGAATATGGCATCCCGTCTCAACAATCGGGACAGAAGGGGTGAGGGTCCTTCGCCGATTTTACATGGCTGCAAATCGTACAAACAAGTCTTCTTTTCCTGGTCGGGGAGACGATAGGAATATCACCAGAAGACATAATACAAGAAACAAACATCAACAATAACCAAACCGTAAACAAAACTCAGAGAGCTAAGTTAAACACGTGCATTCTCCATGCACGGAAAACGGAAGAGGAAGTTTAGAGCCAGTGTGACACGTGATGTTGACGGTGGTGATATAGGGCGGGTCAAAGGTCAGGTCGCAGGGTCAGTTTTTCCTTTGATGTCTTCCGACAATAGCCGAGATGAAGAACGGAAAATGCAAATAAGTTATGTCAGGATAAGTAGTAAATTAATATAGATTTTTGCACCCCTGTAGTAATGTCTGATAAAATTTTACTTGTAAATAAAGAAGACATACTTGTGCTTAGATTCTGAAACTGTCAGATTATATAGGACAAACATCACAGGCATGCATAGACTATTAGAATGCTGCCAACACTTTTTCTTGCTCTTTAAAGAAAAATTTTTGCAGAAAGATGTTGAGCTACAATACTGTTAATAGACAGCAAAGGCAATCATTTATAGAGCACGACATTTTGATTTGGTCGAGGAGAAGTGAAGGCTTTTCGCTTATTCTCAGTAAAGGGTTGCAATGAGACATACCACCAAACAAAAACTTGATTACTTAAGATGGGCAAAAATACGATTTAACATTCATCTATTATGGAGTTAGGAACAGAAACATTTGTTTCAAGTTAAATCTGTTTTTCACATTGAGAAAATTTGAACACATGAACAATTTTCGGTTTTAAATTCATTGAAACAAACATGACTAACATTAAACCAGGGCTGTTGATTTGGCTCTATATGCCGGACATGACCGGCAGTCATGCTAAAATGACTGTTTGCACATAGGCTCCGCCGGACATCAAGTATAGGTCAGTGACGTTAAAAAAATAATAATCAAAAAGTAAATCACCTTACTATCACGTTTAGTCAATGAGATTCCTAACACTACCGGTCATTTAATTTAGTTAATTAAGAGATTAACGGTAAGAGGTGGTTAATTAACAATGAATTTATTGACAATTATTAATCGGCTCCCGGGAAAACGCTTCCAGTTCAAAGAGATTTACTATCTCAAACTACTTACTTTTAACAAACAGTTGACACGATAATCCGTTATGTGTTTAATCTTATAGTTATGCCGTCAAATTTTAATCGGTCATTATTCATTGATATTATTGTATATCAAGTCTATTTTACGGATAATTATCTTCCGATATCATCAGTACCAACGTAAACATGACGAAGAAAATGTCGGCCCTCACATAGAATTTTTGACGATGATAGCTTGCCAGTCATTGAGAATTCTTCTTTTAAACAATTATAAAGTTGACAGAAAGTTCAATTAAATGTCATTGCCAGGTTATTTACTATTGAAATTTGACTATTACTTGCAAAAAATGTGCGTAGTCATATAACTCTTTTATGCTTACTAGTAGCATATAAAACAGTTACTATTTATAGACAAATCGGAAAAACCGCGAGAAAATTTACCGTCGTTTTACTCAGTATTGGTGTCGTTCATTACCCTTCCTTTTCTCATGTTCAACCGGAAGTACATCGTCGGTGAAAGTTAACTAAAAATCGGCATTTGTAACTTCGTAAAAAATATTAAATTTAACTGTAAATATTTGATGATCGAATTGTTTTGTTATTGTGATGTGATGTATAACAGTTTGTTCAGAAACTTTAAGTCCCAATTATGATGAATATAAATAAACATTCATGCAATGAAATACATTTTACAGTTGGATACTAGTTGAACAGTACTTAGTGTAGTAGTTTTGACATCAACCAAACATCGTTAAAAAAATGTCCGGCTGGTAAAAAAATAGATCAACAGCCCTGCATTAAACTGCTTAATGTCGTCTTTAAAGATGGGTTTCCTCATTAATCAGAGCCAAAGTAAGCTTACTAATTGGTAAATTGGGTTTCTAATGAATAATCCATGTATTCTCAAGTTTAAAAGACCTATGTGGACGTAGAAATGCTTGTGGAATCCATTTGACTCTGATCTGCTTTGAAGTGCTAAATTTACTTCATGTTTGTTCACGTGACCAAATGACGTCATATAAATGAAGGTGAATAAGAAATGATTTTGTATTTTATTATTAGTGAGTTAAAACTTATTTAAATTAATTCATAATGTTTTTACAAAGTGATATTTTAACGTTTTATTGTCTTTTGCTCGAGGATAATAAATGCAATACCAAAAGGCCATTGTTGTTGTGGAAAATATTAAGGAATGTGGGCAAGTACGCAATTAACAGACTGGATGATCAAAAAAAGATAGCTTGCCAGGCAAGGTAATATACGCCCACTGGCAGCATTTATTTCAAATAAAAACTTTTCAGTAAGGTTACAATAAGTGGAATGAAATATTCAACCTTCCAACCTATTTTTTTCTAGGGTCTCTAGTTTCATTAAAAACTGTCAAGAATTGTACCTAATAACAACTCATTAAATATTTTTCGATATTTTTATGATTTGCAATAGGGTTCACCCTTAACAATATTTTGATATTTTTAATTCTTAATAAGGCTCATCCTTGGTTGATATTAAACAATTTCAGCGAGTTTTGTCAAAAAGGAATGTTTAGAGTGTTCACAAGCCAAAAGTTGAAAGCGTTTTTGAAAAGAGGCGCACTAAATATTTTTCGATTTATCTGATTTTCAATAGGGTTTATCCTTGTGAGAAAACAAATACTAAAGCCAAGTTTCATCAAAATCCATTCAAAATTGTTCTTTCTAGAGTGTTTACGAGTTAAATTGAACGCGTTTTCAAAAACAAGGTCAATAACTTCTACTAAATATTTTTCGATTTTCAATAGGGTTCATCCTTGGGAGACAACAAATACTCCAGCCAAGTTACATCAAAATCCATTAAAATTGTTCTTTCTAGAGTGTTTACAAGCTAAAATTGAACGCGTTTTCAAGAACAAGGGCTATAACTGACACTAAATATATTTCTATTTATTTGATTTATAATAGGGTTCATCCTTGGGTAAAAACAAATACTCAAGCCAAAGTTAATCAAAATCCATTAAGAATAGTTCTTTCTAGAGTGTTTACAAGCTAAAATTGAATGCGTTTTCAAGAACAAGGGCAGTAACTCATACTAAAATTTTTTTCGATTTCGCTGATTTTCAATAGGGTTCATCCTTGAGTTATAACACACTCTCACACCAAGTTTCATCGAAATCCATCAAGAATTGTGCCATGTAGAGTGTTTACGAGACAAAAATCGAACGCGTTTAAAAGAACAAGGGCAATAATTCATATTAGATATATTTTGATAATTTTAATTTTCAATTAGGCTCATCCCTTGCGATATCCAACAATTTCAGTGAGTTTTGTCAACATTGGTCATGAATTGTACCCTCTAGAGTGTTTATTAGCCAAAAAGTTAAACCCGTTTTCAAACACAAGGGCAATAACTGACACTAAGTATATTTCGATTTATTTGATTTTCAATAAGGTTCATCCTTGGGTAAAAACAAATACTCAAGCCAAGTTTTATCAAAATCCATTAAGTATTGTTCTTTCTAGAGTGCTTACAAGCTAAAATTGAACGCGTTTTCAAACACGAGGGCAATAACTGATACTAAATATTTTTCGATTAAACTGAATTTCAATAGGGTTCATCCTTAAGTGATTAGAAATACTCATGCCAAGTTATGTCAAAATCGCTCAAGAATTGTGACTTGTAGAGTGTTTACAAGGCAAAAATCCAACACATTTTATAGAACAAGGGCAATTATTCCTATTTAATATATTTCGATATGTGCTATTTTCAAAAGGGTTCATTCTTGGGTGATATTAAACAATTTCAGCAAGTTTCGTCAAAATCGGTCAATAACTGTGCTTTGTAGAGTGTTTACAAGCTAAAAATTGAACGCGTTTTCAAAAACAAGGGCAATAACTGATATTAATTTTTTTTTCGATTTGACTGGTTTTCAATAGGCTTCATCCTTGGGTGATAACAAATACTCAGGCCAAGTTTCATTAAAATCCATTAAAAATTTTTCTCTCAAGAGTGTTTACAAGCTAAAATTGAACGCATTTTCAAGAACAAGGGCAATAACTCATACTTAATGTTTTTCGATTTCGCTGATTTTCGATAGGGTTTATCCTTGAGTTATAACATACTCTCACACCAAGTTTCATCAAAATCGGTCAAGAATTGCACTTTGTAGAGTGTTTACGAGCCATTCAAGAACAAGGGCACAAACTCATACTAATTTTTTTCCGATTTCACTGATTTTCAATAGGGTTCATCCTTGCATGATCATAAACACTCATATTAAGTTTCATCTAAATCCGTCAAGAATTACACCGTGTAGAGTGTTTACGAGCAATTGTGGACGGACGGACCGACGGACCAACGGACTGACGGATGTGGGTGACGACAATATACGCCCCCCATTTCATGTGGGCGTATAAAAAGATCAACGACATTTGAGACTGGACTTACACACCTATGGTAGTACCCTACCGAGGGAAATCCTGTCATATTTAGCCTAATTACGAGTTAATTAATGACTTGTGGGACCATCTGGTATTTTTCCCAGTCATTAGAACACCTCTACTTTCTATTGATATAAATATTACTTTCCAATTATGGAATATATGTATGTATATGAAAATAAGGGAACCCTTTTTTAAATAGCGAGAAGGAATACACAGTCTGTTGTTGTATTCACCATGAGAAGAAACATGTACCAAATTTACCCAGCAGCGAAGGCGTTCTTGAAAAAGCAGCATGTGGATTCTAGAAAGATTGCTGTAATGTGGATGATGTTGTTGAAGACCTTTTAGAGAATTGCATTATACCTGAAGAAATATCTAATGAGTGCTGGGTTGATGATAAGAAGATACAAATTTCAAAATCAATAGAACATGCTAGAGTTGGTTAACCAGATTGCTACTATGAAAAAAGCATGTATATATATTGCAAAGATTCAGCTTAGAGAACTAAAAGAACTGAAGATCAAACTAGACTAACTGAAGGGGTATTACAGAAGGACTTTGCAGAGAATTTTAACATAAAATACCAGAATGAAATTATGACTGCACATTGGAGTTTTAATGGTGTAACATTATTTACAGCGGTTTTCAACAGCAAAGAGGGCAGTTCCTCTTATTGTTTGGTGAGCAATGAACTTCACCATGATATGTACTCTGTGGCTACTTTTAACAGAATCATTGCTAATAAGATATTAGAGAAGCATCCAGAAACTGAGAAGATACATTTTGGATGGAGCTGAAAGCCATGGTGTTTGTGGTACAGTAAAACATGCTGCTTGGAGAAGAATTCCGTTGCTGTCCGAATATTGTTATTTATATTTGTTGACAAAGATGACATTGCTGCTATGGTAGTCGGTGATGTTAATCCATTCACAGATGGTCAATTAGTCATTTGTCACTATTTTTGGGTCAAATATAAATCCTGTAGATGTAGCAGAACAGGGTTGAATGTTGCCAGAGTGTCATTAAATATTAAACTTGAGACCTATCATGCATTTGACTATGTGGAGAGATTGTATATAGGTCAGGGAACAAAGCAAGAATTGTGGAAAATGAAATGTTTCCATAAATATCTGGGAGATGGTGTTCCACATTTTAAGTGGCCTAAGACAGATGACATAGAAGAAGTTCACACCTCCATCATATTCTGGGGTCCTGTTACACCAAATGGTTGTATTGAATTTACATTGCCCATACATAAAATGAAGTGAATTAATGAATGTTTTGTTGGATTACCAAAATGATTCTAAAAATTATCATGTCAGCACTGGTTGTTAATGGGTTCATTTGGATAATTATGTTGTTTACTTTAATTATATATAAACAGAAAATATTTCATTTTATTTGTAATTTTCATTCTGTTAATGATATAATATGTGGTTTCATTTCAAGAAAATTTAGAATCAGACATGTTGCGTCAGAAACAATTTCAAGTTGCGTCAGTTACAGTTTGGTCATAGATGAGAGATAAAAGTTTGCAGGCAACCAAAAAGTATTGTTGAATTGTGCTTAACATGTTGAAAGTGTAAAAGAATTTAATCTAGATATGATCCAATAAATAGAATCACAGAACTTTTTACAATGTTAAGGATATTCAGTCATCGGGCATATTTCTAGTTGCGTCAGTTACACAAACTCTTATAAAAAACATTGGAATTCATCCAAATGATTTTTGTGTTGACAGATGACCTTTTTACAGCATGTTCAAAGTTAAATTAATAATATATCTTCACGACAGCTGCTGCAAGTGGCATAATGTTCTTATGGAATTGGCTGCAAATGTTGCATCAGTTACAATTTTTTTTCTTTTCAATTGAAGATATCCTATGCATGAGCCATGAAAGTGGGCACTTAAAAACACCCATGTTGGCACTTACTAGCATATAGCTGTGTAGATTCCAAGCAAGATACGCCCACTTTAAAATATATTTCTGTTTTAACACAGGCAAAAACCTTAACATTATTTAGGTCTAATCCAAGTTCTCATCAATATAAATGTTCACACCAAATTTCATTCAAATCAGATGAAACCTAGTCTCTATCATGTGTTTAGACTAAGTCAAGGGCAATAACTCAAATATAGTTCATCGAAAAATAGTCAATATTGATCTTGTTTAAGATCTTATCAAAAAAAGTTGTCACATCAAATTTCATTCAAATCAGATGAAAACTGTATTGTCTATTGCAATCACAAGCCAATTTCGCCGTGTTTTGACTAAGTCAAGTGCAATAACTCAAAAACTGTTTATCGAAAATCGTCAATTTCCAACTCGACCAAGATCTCGTCACATCCAATGATCACACCAAATGCCATTCAAATCAGATGGAAACTGTTGTCTCTATAGTGTTCATAAGTCTATTTCGACGGGTTTTGACAAAGTCAAGGACAATAACTCAAAAGATAGCTTGCCAGGCAAGGTAACATACGCCCACTGGCAGCATTGAATTTGAAAAATAAATAGAGCAATAACTCAAAAAACATCACTGAATGAATATTGAAGTCAAGGGCAAAAACTCAAAAACTGTTCATGGAAAATGAAAACTTGACCACCATCTTATCTATTTCAATACTCATACCAAGTTTCATCAAATCTATTAAAAAATTGTAGCTTATTTTGCACCAACAAATATTTTTGACGCAATTTTACTAAGTCAAGGGCAATAATTCAAAAACTATTCGTTAAAAAAAGTCGGAAATTCAAACTTGACTAATGTCTTATCAATTCTGATGCTTACACCAAGTTCCATCAAAATCCTTTGAAAATTAAAGCTTCTTATTGCAACCACAATAGAATTTTGACGCAATTTTACTAAGTCAAGGGCAATAACTTAAAACAGTTCATTGAAAAACTGTCAAATTCAAACTTGACTGAGGTCTAATCAATTCCAATGCTCACACCAAGTTTCATCAAAATCCTCTGAAAATTGGAGGATTTATTGCATCGAAACTAAAATTTTGACAAGATTTTACTAAGTCAAGAGCAATAACTCAAAAACTGTTCATCAAAAAAATTGCCAAATTCAAACTCGACTGTTGTCTTATCAATTCCAATGCTCACACCAAGTTTCATCAAAATCCATTGAAAATTATAGCTTCTATTGAACCCACAACAGGCCTTGAAATTTGCTTCCCCAGCGTAAACGAAAAATCGTTGACGGTAATTTTCATCACGTAACCGATAGTTCGGTTCCGACTCAAGCGTTCGCGAAACCGATCGGTTACGTGAATCGGTTACGTCGTTAAGTTGTGTAAATAATGGTGTTAACTTCAAATACCTTGGTGTTTTGTTCGTTATGTAACAAGAACTTCCTTAACACCTTTTGAGTATTGCCATCGGTAGGAAAAACAGCCATGGACATTCACCATGTGACAGATGATTGGTAGAATAACTGGGCCCACACCATGCATAATTCACTCAAAGAAACACCGCTCTTTACATATATACCACACGGTGTGGTCCACACCCACAATTATGCTAGTAAAATGCGGAATGGACTTGATCAGAAATAATGTCATATAGTATTGAAATTATTTATTTCCAACACATCTTTATTCTCATTTATAATCTACGTAAATATAATTGAAATTATTTACATGTATTTCCAATAAGCCTACATCAACTCAGTATTTTCATTTATAATCAACGTAAATGTTATCAAAATTATCATTTCCAACTCATCAGTCAACCAAAACGTCATTGAAACAATAAAATCAATTAAATCTATATAAAACGATCAAATAGAGATGGACGTTACATTACATAGGCCCCACTTCAATAACAAAGAAACAAATATTAATTATATGCATGGCCTAACATTGGCCGGGAATGAGGATAATAAATTTTGCTTCCTAAGATTAGTTCACGCAATGATCCCGTGTAACTGTTAGATAATTTAATGCTGCCATAAAACAATGGAATTTTTATAAGGAGCGTATTGAAAATGAAATGGTTTAACATCCTGTCACCTTCTCGGTGAGTTTTACCGATTGAAAACTGATTTGAGACGGTTTTACTGTTATCGTTATACAGTAAAAGTTCGCGTAACCGATTTTTCGTTCTGCCCATTTAGACTTTGCGTAACCGACACGCGAACGATCGTTTCGTTCGCGTCAAAATTCGAGGCCTGCACAATAAAATTTTGACCCAATCTTAATTAGTCAACGGCAATAACTAAAAAACTGTTCATCTAAAAATCTTCAAATTCGAACTTGACCGTCGTCTTATCAATTCCAATGCTCACACCAACTTTCATTTAAATCCATTGAAAATTGTAGCTTCTATTTTGTCTACAACAAATATAGAGGCAGGAGCAATAACTCCAAAACCGTTTATCGCAAAATCGTCCAAATCAAACTTGACTGCCGTCTTATCAATACCAATGCTCATACCAAGTTTCATTAAAATCCATAGAAAATTGTAGCTTCTATAGTGTCTACAACAAATGTTGACGGACCGACAGACCGGCAGACCGACGGACAGGGGCAACGACAATATACGTCCGCATATTCATGTGGGCGTATAAAAATCTGTTCATTCGATAATTTCCATACATGCATACCAAGTTTCATTAAGATTGGATAAAAACTTTCGCCTCTATCATGGACACAACCCAAATTTGAAGCATTTTTACTAAGTCAAGGGCAATAACTCAAAATCTGTTCATTCGATATTTCCATTTTCGAACTTGACTGAGATCTGATCAATATATACATGTATACCAAGTTTCATTAAGATCGGATAAAAACTGTAGCCTCTATCATGGATACAACCCAAATTTGACGCGTTTTTATTAAGTCAAGGGCAATAACTCAAAATCCGTTCATTCGATAATTTCCATTTTTGAACTTGACCGAGATATCATCAATATATACATGTATCCCAAAGTTTCATTAAGATCGGATAAAAACTGAAGCCTTTATCGTGGAAACAACAAATGTGGATGGACGGACGGACACATTTCCATGTGGGCATATAAAAAATGTTCAGCGAAAAATCATTACTATCAAACTTGTTCAAGATCTCATCATTACAAATGACACCAAATTTCATTCAATCTAATGGAAATTGTGATCTCTATCGCGTTCACAAGCCATTTTTGACAGGTTTTGACTAATAACTCAAAAAACATTCATCGAAAAATCGCCAATTTCGAACTTGTCCAAGATCTCATCCATATAAATGATCACAGCAAGTTTCATTCAAATCCGATAAAAACTGTTGTCTCTATTGCGGTCACAAGCAATTGAAGACGGACCGACGGACGGACAGGGTTGACGAAAATGTATGACCATATATGGGCATATAAAAATGTTATTTCTGTGGGACACTGTGGGAAAATTTGGGGTCATCAAGTGCTCATTGAAATTTACAGGAATTGCTTCCTCAAATTATGCTTTAACCTTAATCTTTTTGGAAATTTGTATCCATGGACCCCGTGTCGTGATTAGAAATAAATTTTGATAAAATTTTCAGCAGATTTCATGCAGGTTCACCTTGACCTTAAAAACTAAACTAAAGAAGGCATTCTTGGTTTATTGATGTATACATTTGAAGTTCATTAATTAACTTTTGTTAATTCTAATGGTTTCCCCACTAGTTTTTTCCTCCCCAATATATATATAAATATATGTTATGTATGCTTAATTTACAAGGATAATTTGAATTAAACCTAAAGGGATAATAATTTGGTCAGCAAGAGCTCTATTCATCAGTAAATATACCTACCACCATAAATAACATAAAGATAGCTTGCCAGGCAAGGTAACATACGCCCACTTCAGCAAACAGAATATTCCATGTTTTTTCATTTAATCCAGGGCAATAACTCATAAACCGACATCTGGAATCGCACCATTTTTGAACTTGTCCGAGATGTTATTAAGATGAATACACATACCAAGTTTCATTCAAATCGGATAAAAACTACAGCTTCTATTGCGTACACAAGTAAATTTTAACATTTTCTCATTTAATCAAGGGCAATAACTCATAAACAGGCATCTGGCGAACCATTATCAAGATGAATACACATACCAAGTTTCATTCAAATCGGATGAAAACTACAGCTTCTATTGCATACACAAGTGAATTTTAACGGTTTATCATTTAACCAATGGCCATAACTCATAAACCAACATCTGGAATCGTGCCATTTTCGAACTTGTCCGAGATATTATTAAGATGAATACACATACCAAGTTTCATTCAAATCAGATGAAAACTACAGCTTCTATTGCGTACACAAGTAAATTTTAACGTTTTTCCATTTAATCAAGGGCCATAACTCATAAACAGACATCTGGAATTGTGCCATTTTCGAACTTGTCCGAGATATTATCAAGATGAATACACATACCAAGTTTCATTCAAATCGGATAAAAACTACAGCTTCTATTGCGTACACAAGTAAATTTTAACGTTTTTTCATTTAATCAAGGGCCATAACGCATAAACCGACATCTGGAATCGTGCCATTTTCGAAATTGTCCGAGATTTTATCAAGATGAATACACATACCAAGTTTCATTCAAATCGGATAAAAACTCTGGCCTGTATACGTACACAAGTAATTGTTGATGGACGGACGGACGGACAGGGGCGTATAATAAAAATAATGAATTTTAAAAAAACTAAGTAATTATTCATAAAGATGCATTTGATTATTGAAAAACGCTTACAAAAATTGATTAATAGATCGGTTGATATTTTTAGGTTTTATAGGGAATGAAAGGTAACGAATTGTTATGGGGGTATTTCGTTTAGAAAAGAGGTAACTTTGTCCACCAAATCTTGGTAAATTCATGGGGGTAACCGCCCTTTTAGACGTAGCTTCGTGGCATTCCTGAAAATAAAATAAAATGTTAAGCAGCTGCCTAACCCTAACCCTACCCTAACCCTAACGGTATCCAGTTAAAACGGTAACATGTCAAAACGGTAATAACTCCACCAAAATGGTAACAGGAATTTGTTTAAGACAGTAAAACATATTTGTAGAAAATAAACATAAAGTGTGCAATGGTGGGAATTTTTTCATCTATTTTCATAATAAATGCCATGAATGGAAATTTAAACGAGCGGACGCCCACAAGGCTATACGCCCACCAACAGCAATCATTATTAGAAGAATGTTAGAATGCAGCAGCAAATAAATGCATGATTATAATGCTTTCAATGCTTGTAATTATAATTGAGAAAAATTTAAACAAGCTGAATTTGACAAATTCTCACTAAGAAAGGGGGCATAACTCACCAACCGTAAAAGTCAGAAAGCTGATTTTCGAAAGGAACCAAGATTTTATGATGATAGAGACACATACCAAGTTTCGAAAAGATTGAACAAAAATTGTGGCCTGTATCGCGCCCACCCTACAAGCTGAATTTGACAAATTCTCACTAAGAAAGGGGGCATAACTCACCAACCGTAAAAGTCAGAAAGCTGATTTTCGAAAGGAACCAAGATTTTATGATGATAGAGACACATACCAAGTTTCGAAAAGATTGGACAAAAATTGTGGCCTGTATCGCGCCCACAAGCTGAATTTGAAGAATTCTCACTAAGAAAGGGGGCATAACTCACCAACCGTAAAAGTCAGAAAGCTGGTTTTCGAAAGGAACCAAGATTTTATGATGACAGAGACACATACCAAGTTTCATTGTAATCCGATGAAAACTGTGGTCTCTATTGTGGCCACAATCAATTGTGGACGGACGGACGGACAGAAGGACAGGGTCAACCACAATATACGACCACATTATATGTGGGCGTATAAAAATCTGTCCATAAATATTCAAAGACAGGATTTATTAAAATAATTCTGTGCGAAATAACCCCTATTATTTAAGTTTTCTGTGTGATTTTTGACAGGGGTAATAATAAAAAGCGTTGATTACTTAATATTTTTGAGTGAAAATTTTAAAGGAAATTAGTATAAAAAGACACTTCGTTTTATAATCTTTTAATCAAAACCAAATATTGTGACGAACATTAGCTAACTTCACACAATAATGTAAAAGACTATAAAGGTACTTACCCATGTTGGTCGAATATCCCCGGGAAAAAACGTAGATGACGTAAGTCAAGTCACCTATCAAAACGCTAATTTCATTCTATGACATAAGAATCACGTGACGTGTTCGGGAAATCCCTTTGGTGGAAGTCAATATTATGATAGAATAATATATATCCCTTTTAAGGCCTTAAATATGACGTAAACAGCTCCGAAAAAGAACGCGCGAAATTCGCCCTTCACGCGAAATTACCCTAAGAACATTTTCAAGCAAATAAATTAAAAAAAATTAACATTTATTGTAGCAGCTTTCAAAATTTTGTGCGGACCTAATTGTGACGTCACAGTCAGATCGTGGGGAAAAATGGCTTCGAATTGGAAAGTGTGGTTTTATAAGGGCACAGTTTTTGGACCGTTGATGCAGGAACCTAAAGCTTAGTCTGAAATGAAAGGAGAACCAATTCTGGTTGTGTGTGTGTGTAGTTTCAATCGAGGATAATACGTTAAAGTGTGATTTTAAGGATTTTTCCAGAGGCAGTTAGTCGACATTTTTAACTTTTGTTGCAAACCTTGTCTAATTACTTATCAGGCTTAGTGATCAAACGGTAGAATACCTCAGACAGCTGATCCACTGCCTGTGGATCACTTAACGTTTGAAACCATGTATTTCAACTCATTAGCATTCTGTATTAATTGAATCTATAGCAAAAACAAAAACAAAAAATTGTGTCAACAAATCGTCTGAACATTGTCGACAAATGGTCTAAACGTTGTCGACAAGTTGGTCGAATGGTATCCAGTTAAAACGGTAACCTGTCAAAATAAAACGGTAATAAATTTTATTTGTTAAAACAGTAACAACTCGGCTAAAACAGTAACAAAAATTTTCGGTTAAAACGGTAACAACTCCACTTAAATGGTAACAGATATTTTGGTGAATAAAAAAAATAAGATGTTTTGTACAAATCTTTAATATAAACATTTCGTAAAAGTAAAAATAACAATGGAGCAGTTTTTGAAAATGTATGCAAAGGTCTACTATGAACGCACCTCGTCCGACGAAGAATAAGTTGACAAAACAGAGACACCTTAATTTTTAGTGCTAAAACCGTTTATTCTAAGATATTGTCTCTGAGGCCTGCATGTAAACTATTTATGTATTTCTTTAATGTATTGGCTCTTTGTAATCTGTACAAAAAAAGAAGGTTGGGTAAATAATCTCTGTACTGTCAGAAATGTTGAAAGATATCACGTGAGCAGTGCATTACAAGTGTCTTTGAGGTGGTTGCTTTCGATTTTTGCTCCCAGGGCGACACCTCCACTATGATTTCAATGGAAAACTACTAAAAGAGGGCATCGAACGGGCCTTCAATTCCAAACAGACAGTCAAACAAGTGCAACATAATTTATAAAATGTACTGACAAACAAAATTTTATTAGTCGTGCATCTGACATTAAGTACTTTATTTCTGTTTATTTCATTAATTTGAAAATATTATGAATCGCCCAAAAAGTTAGCTTGGTATGTCGCAAGAATATGTTTTAATCATGATCGTGATTACTAAATATGATAGTTGTCAGGAAATCTGTTACCTTATTATGTCAGTAGGCTATACCGTATATTACTTTGATCAATTGGCAAAAATTGTTTGAGTTTTTTTCAATCACTGATTTTAAGTTAATACTATAGATAAGATTGATTATATGGATTTATTTCGTTACCGATTTAACCAAAAATATCTGTTACCGTTTTAGCGGAGTTGTTACCGTTTTAAAGGGGCCCAGGCTTGATTTGTTTCGGACAATCATCCGACAGCCTCAAACACATGAAATCTTTTGCTTAGCTAATCAGAAATAGTCTACAGAGCTTACCTTTGAAATTTGAGCCTTCAAATCCATGTGTATCCATAATTATCCGTGTTTGAAAAATCATAATGTCTTAAGTTATTACGAACGTCCCGCCATATTGGAAAATGGTTTGTCTTGATAATCAAAAAGTTATCCTTCCCGTCGTGCACTACAACGCATTTTTCAATTGTAGACTTTGTCAACAGGACACACAATTTTCAGACTGACTGGAGACCAGCCGCGTACAGCACGAAAAAAAATGAAAAGTGAAATTTTTTTTTTGAGGTATATTTCAAGGTATTTTGAGTATTTCTGAGGACTTTTTAAATGTAACAAAGGCCCAAAACGACCCCTATAAATCAAGCCCGCGCCCCTTTAACCAAATTTCTGTTACCGGAGTAACCAGAGTTGTTACCGTTTTGACTAATAAAATTTGTTACTGTTTTGACATGTTACCGTTTTAACCGGCTGTCCTATATACCGGAAAATACCGAAAAGAACCGAAAAAACTCAGAAAAATACCGAAAAAACTCCGAAAAATACCGAAAATACACCGAAAAAATACCAAAAAACACCGAAAAAACTTTTCTGATACTAATTGCCGAAAAAAATCGAAAAAATCCTATATACCGAAAAAACTGACACTAATTACCGAAAAAACCCTGAAATCCCCCAATCGGCAAACCTCGGGTGACTCTGCTTCTCTCCATCTATTCCTCGGCTGTAACACTGTAGAAATGAACGGTGAGCGTTCCACAGACGCAGCAAGGAAGCACAAAGGGTAAAGCTGCTGAACTTTCAATACGACTGATGTATATAAACTAGTGATTTCTATCGTTGCTGAAGTCTAATTAAAATATAGACCCAACATTCTCTTTTGTGTGTTATAAGTTTCGTACCGAATGTTTTATTAGCTATCTAGTGGTTACTTACAAAGCTGACAGCTAATAAAACATTCGAAACGAAACTAATAAAACACGAACTATATTTGATTTCGGGGAAGGGAGGGGTTGTAGATAACTGTAATAATATGTACTAATCTTTCAATATACCTTTTATTTTTTAATAATTTTAATGTTTTCAATTATAAGTAAACGAAAAAAACAATATAAAGATTCAAAATACACAAACTGTTTTCATTTCACTTAAATGACCAAAAAAAAAAAAAAAAAAAAAAATATGGTGATGATTTTAAAGATCACATCGGCTCAATTTTTAACTGAAACTTGAAAATAAAGTCTTTGGACAATATCGGGGCCCATTCTGTCTCTTTAAAACTTTTCCGATGTTTGAGCGCCTTATTAGTTTTTAAAGGGGGAGGGACGACCACAGAGAATAACTCCACAGAAAACACTGGCCTTGGCATCGGAATTTTTTTCTGTCCAGAGCGGGACAAGGCACCAAATCGCATTGCAGCTAATAGTCCAACGCCGTTCCACTGAGCCACCGCACACCAATAAAATGGAGATTGGCAATTCAGTGTCCTGATGAATATCTACCAACAAACAGTTGAGGGAAATATTTTTTCTAAAGTCAAATTCCTGTTTAATTTATAAGTGGTCAGATTTTTCGGTATTTAGCGATTTTTTCGGTAATTAGTGTCAGTTTTTTTGGTATATAGGATTTTTTCGGTATTTAGGTTTTTTCGGTTTTTTTCGGTAATTAGCACCAGAAAAGTTTTTCTGGTATTTTTTCGGTGTATTTTCGGTATTTTTCGGTACTTTTCGGAGTTTTTTCCGAGTTTTTTCGGTATTTTTCGGAGTTTTTTTCGGAGTTTTTTTCGGTTCTTTTCGGTATTTTTCGGTATATAGGACTGCCCGTTTTAACTGATATTCGGTCGAATATGTCGAACTGAGACCACTTAGACAATATTACAAACTGAAACCAATAATTTTACTTACCATGACTGATGCCTTTGATTTATATTCAGCACCTGCTCAATACCAATGTCTTTTCAATCAAAAATTAATAAATATAGATCCGAAGAAGATAAGTCAGGTATCGTCATGTGCGATGCATTGTGGGATCGTAGCGCCGTTAGGCCAAATTTTGTGACCATGATCAATTTTTATGGCCGGCCAGTGGCTGTGTACAAAGTAAAAAATTTCATTATGAATTACAATATTACGGTAAAAAGCGAAACTTATAATGCAATATTAATCTCTTCTCGTACTTTTTAACTCCCCTGAATGGGACAATTTGAGATGAAGATGGTGCCCATACCAGGAAATGATTTCACAGCCATGCTGGTGGCAGGATTTCTGAAGTAACTGGCATTATCCCATTAATAAAAGTGATAAAGGTAGCTGTTGTGTTATTATGAACAGAACAGATTATATTCAGGAAGCTGAATCACAATTAAGTAATCACGACCATTGCAAAAGACTACCTAATCCAATTTATTCCGAAACAAATGATCGCAATTATTTTGAATATACTTGTTACTAAAGAATATATCAAAGATAAACAATTTGATTATCTGAAACCAGATTCGGAACCACGACAACGTCATTTGTACACTTTACCCAAGAATCACAAGGATCCAGAAAAAAGAATGGTTTGTGCCTAATCATCTACCCAAAGGGCGCCCTTTTATATCGGACTGTTCAAGCGAGTCCTACAGGGTATCTGAATACATTGACCACTTCCTGTTACCATTGGCTACAAACCATCCGGCTTATGTGAAGGATACAAATGACTTCGTCCTAAACAATTAAACACTAAAAATTCCACAGAATTCCTTTTTATTTTCATTAGATGTGCAAAGTATGTATACTCGAATTGACAACGTTTCAGGATTACAAGCCGTGAGCAAGGCTTTCAAAAGAAACCCTGACTCTTATATAATAATAATAATAATAAACTCTTTATTTTACATGGGTCAGAATTAGGCCCAATACACAAGGACATGGTCCTGTCTCACATTCAGCCCATGGGGAAATACATTGGAAAAAAAAAAAATCGAAAAAATATAATATCTCAATATAGAATTCGTCTAAAAATACACAAGTACATGTGCACCAAACGGACAGATCTATGTTCCGGCGATCAAGTACATGACCACAAAATAAATATACAATACTCCACGTACAATTTGTTTAAAAAAATACACAAGTACATGTGCATGAAATGGACAGATTTTCAACGTACAATTTGTTTATAAAATGTATATATATAATATATAAGCACAACGCTCCAATGCGCAACCCATCCAAAACACACAAGCATACGTGCATAAAACGGACAAACCTACCCCCTGCGACCAAGCACACAGCTGCAAAAACCACATATTAATTCAACGTATAATTTTAAAATACACAAGTACATGTGTAAAAAATGGACAGATTTATCGTCTGGCGATCAACTATATGACAGCAAAAACCATATATCATTTCAACGTACAATTCATTCTAAAATACACAAGTACATGTGTATAAAATGGACAGATTTATCTTTCTGCGATCAAGTACATGACCACAAAAACCAAGGAATAGACAATCATAATTGCATGAGACGATCAGACATCAAAACATACATTATATCTTCAAAAAAAAAAAAAAAGAATTGCTGCGAGCGGGCTACCCAACCCTACTCCATTTTATGTTCTTATTTTGCTATAGGATTTGTCCATGCTCAAGACCAGCTTTAAGGATATTTACTCATCCCCCGACAGTAATAATTTAGATTTTCAAAATGGTTTAAGTTAGGCCAAAATAGAATCGTTGGTGGTGATATACCTGTGAGGAAAAAATAAAATTAATAAATTACTTGAATCATTAAATCATGTAGAAACACAATTGTTAAGATAGTTATTAGTATGTAAGCATATATAGTTGGTGAAAAGAATGCTTATGTTTATGAAAGATTACCAAGAATCATCCTTCCGAAAAGTCTTGAAATCTGATGCTGATTTAAAATTTTCGTCTAGACCATTCCATAAAATTGATCCTTTGTATTTAATACTTTGTTTAATCAAATTGATTCGTGGTTTTTGCACCACAAGTTTTGAATTTATGCTAGAATAAGGCGTCTGTTTATAGTTAAAGAGGATTGGAAGGTAGGAAGGAGACAAGTTGTTTAGAGTTTATACATAAATTTATACGAGTTACAATTATGCCTGTTTTTAATGTCAAAAATATTAAGCCTTTTAAGATTCAGTGACAAATCAGTATTATACTTAGAACCAAGGATTAATTTAAAAGCAATTTTTTGTTGCCTGTGTAAAATATCGGCCGATGCAATGTCGTGCGAATCCCAAATAGTTGAACAATAATCCAAATATGGTTGAAAGTGACATTTATAAAAAAAAATAGATCTATATTTTTATCCAGGCATGATCTTTCTTAACTGTCACAGTTGAAATAACTTAGTATTTAAAATTTTAGCAACAAACTTTACGTGTGGAGTCCATGAGAGATTTTGATTCACAATAACACCTAGTTATTTAAAGTTTTCAATTTGTTCAATTGATAAATCTGCTGAATATCTTCTTTTTGAGCAGTTGTTATTAACATACATTTGGTTTTATTTTCATTTAAAATCATGACATTAAAAGAACACCAGTTTACGATTGCATCAGTATCTTCTTGCAATTTTAATTGTATGTCAGTAACCGATTTACCAGAAGTATAAATCGTAGTATCATCCGCATAAAGATCACAGTTAGAGTTAATGTGCAATGGTAAATCATTAATATAAAGATTAAACAGCAAGGGACCTAAAATTGATCCTTTTGGTACTCCATACTTTATACTGCGAGAAGACGAAAGAGTTCCATTGACCATATACTGACATACAGTTCTATGCATTGACGTAACAAGTACAATTCGATAAGTAACAATTTATGAAGGTTATTAATGCATTTGGAAAATTGTATAGTTTTAGTTTTTCAATCATTATCTCATGGGAAATCAAATCAAATGCTTTTGTAAAATCAAAGAAAATAGAACCAACCATAAGATTATTATTTACTGCATCATAAACGTTTTCAATTATGTTAGTCAGAGCTGTTTGACAAGAACTATTAGACCTAAAACCAGATTGGTGCGAATACAATAACTTATTATTATATAAGGAATTATTGATATGTTTTGAATGATGTCTTTCAAGCGGTTTAGATACACTAGATAATACAGAAATTGGTCTATAATTATTAGGGTCAGATTAAGCGCCGGATTTGTACAGTGGTAAAACTTTTGCTTCTTTGAATTTATCAGGAAATATATTTGCATCAATGCATAGATTATATATATGTGTCAAAGGACCACTTAACTTCAAAGCACCACATTTGAGAAATAGTGGATTTAATTTATCTAAACCAGCACCTTTGGTTGCATTTAACGAAGATTACTGTTTAAAAACTTCATAATTGTTAATGTAGGGAATCGAACATTCTTCATTAGAATTTAACTTAGATGTAACAAATTCTTCTAGTTTATTTACGTACTAACTTTTATCAATATTTCTATTAACATGCTTTTGATTAATCAATTTGGATGCAATATTTGAAAAATGATCATTGACTACTTCGGGTTCTAAAGGAATCAGATCAGTTGAATTATTAGCCTTATAAGTTAAGGAGTTGATAACTTTCCAGATATGTTTTGAGTTTTTCTGATCTGAAGCAAGTTTTATATTAAACTGCTTTTTGGCTTTATCGATCATTTTAATGACCAAATTCCTACACTTCCGATATTCCTCATCTTTGCCTTTCTTTTTCAAACCGTCTCTTATGCGCTTTAATTTCAAAATTTCAGAGTCCAACCAGGGTGACTTTATTTCATTTTTGACACGTTTTAACTTTAATAGAGCATGGTATCAATTATTGGCTGGATAATATTATACCAAGATTCTATCGCAATATTGGGGTCAGATTGAGTATAAATTTTATCAAAAGGGGCTGTTGCAAGATCATTATTAAATAAACCTACATCAAAATGTTTCATACTCCGGCAGAAAATATATACATGTTTAGGTTTTGGAATATGTGCGCCTTTTTTATTCCAGGTAATACAAGTTGGGTAGTGATCAGATAAACCACATACCGGGACATTAACTTCAGTTATATTACTTTCATTCGAAACGATAACATGATCAATGATAGTGGAAGATGTTTTAGGTACTGGAGTAGGAAGTTTTATAATTTGTTTTAAACTATATAAAGACAGTAAATTATTCCAATTTGAATTTTTTCCATTTGACACATCAATATTAATATCACCTAACACAATAATTTCTTTATTTTCGTTCAACACCTTTTCAGTCATTTTAGCAAATGAGTCTAACCAGGATTAATAAGGGTTTATGTTTAGTGAGATTTATTTCAATCCAAATTGCTTCTATATCAAGAGATTCTAAATCTTCCCGCCTCCTACAATTTAAATGTTCTTTAACAAAAAGTAGAAGTCCAGTCTAGACCAGATTCAGAATTATTAGAACTTTTAGAAATTTGCCTTACACGAAATGATTTTACTTTCATTGAAAACATCTATCTTCAGACCTCAGGAACCGCTATGGGAAAACGTTTTGCCCCTTCTTATGCGACCATTTTCATGGCCGAATGGAAAGGGGGTCTCAGCTCTTTGCCCTAAATAACCAATTTTCTTATGTAAGATAAGATGATATTTTTCTTATTTGGACTCACTCACTTGATGAATTCTGGGAATATTTCAATATTCTCAATTCCTACCACCATTCTTTAAAACTAACAGCCAATATCAGCGAAAACAGTATAGACTTCCTAGATACTACAGTATTCAAACACACACCGACTTTCACATAACCAACAAATTAGATATTAAAGTCTTTTTTAAGACTACTGATACCCACCAACTTCGACTCAAATCCTCTTTTCATCAAAAACACACATCCTTTGGAATTATCAAATCTCAGATACTGCGTTTTCACAGTATTTGCACTCGCGAAACGGGCTCGAGAAGGCGTGCTCAATTGTTTTCACGAAACATAGAGAACGGGCTACTCAAAACGTTTCCAAAGCAAAATAAAATATACAACCCTCGCCGAAATCAGAGCTAAAGACCGCTAACCCCAATGTTTTAGCTTTACCCTGTAATGCAATACGCTGCCTCACTTGCCCTTTCATTTCTTAGTCCAATTCTTTCAAAAATAAACGTAATAATTCCACCTTTTTCATTAGCCAAGACCTCTCTTGCCTTTCAAAAAAATATAATATACTTAATATATTGTCTGAAATGCGATGCACAATATTAATGTAGGAGAAACCATGAATTCTTTACGACAAAGATTTAACAACCATCGATCTGATATTAATTTTAATAAACTAGATAAAACAGTAGCTCGTCACTTTAATCAACCAGATCACAACCTTTCTGATTTAAAAATTATGCCAATTGAAAAGATAAACGAGGAATCTGACATCAATACAAAAAATATTCGACTCATTCGTGAAAACTTTTGGATACATAAACTGCAAACAAAACAACCACATGGTATGAACATCAAATCTGGTTAATTAAGAATTATTAAGAAATACTACAAAAAACTACAAGAAATGTACCCTACAGTTTTTACAGACAACTTAGTTATAGCATATACAAGAAACAAGAACTGAAATGATATCTTGGTCCATGGTAGATTGCCCATGATTAATTAATATAAATTTTTTTTTATCTTCCAGGTGCTCAATTATCTTATTCTGATATTTAATCAAATTTATCCCTTAGTGGAAGTATTCTCTTCTTAAGTATTTTTAAATTTATTTCATGAAAATTGTTAAGTAGTTTTGTTGAAGTTAAGCTTGCCGGTAGTGTGGTATAGCCTAGCCCCACTGGGTTAATTTGGTTAGGTCTGGACTTGCCGGTAGTACATTTCGGTATAGCCCCAGCCCACTAGTAAAATTTTAAATAAGAAATATTTAATTATACTTGCACCTTATATTGGTAGATAGTCAGAATGTAATCAAAGTGAAAATATTGTGTTGAAGAATTTAAAGTGTGTATTCCATTATTTTTCAAAGAAGGATGTGCCAGTGTATATTAGAAAGGCTTGGTGTTGTTGTGACAGTGAGGGAGTTTTCCAGTTATTTAGCATCTAATTAAGACAAGTAGACAAGATGTTAAGTATTTTCATTATAGAGATATAAGATAAGATCATCAACACTTAGTAGGTTGTTTCTGTGGCTCCATATTGTAAGGTATAATTATTGAATGATGTATTTTAGAGGCTGCTGCTGGAAAGTATTTAATTTGAAAGATGGTGATGGTAAAGTGAAGGTTTTGTCATTGATGATGTTTTGTATGTGTGGTTTTGGTGGAGTTTCTGAAGGTAGGTGCAGTTTTCTAGTAGGTGTTGTAGTGTTTCAGGTTGGCCGAGAAGTAGGTGCAGTGAAGGTTTGTGATTTAGAGGGATCTAGATTGGAGTAGAGTTTTTGTTAGGTGTCCCGAGTGTATAATAAGGTAGGTAAAGTCTTTCATTTTTATTAGACATTTGAAAAGTGTGAAAGTTGAAAATATTTGTAAAGTCTATTGTAGGATTTTGGGTAATAACTTTGGGTTGTGTAGGTGTTTTTATACCGAAGTTTATTATTTTAGGGTACTGTGAATATGTGTGTCTTATGTTTGTGATGATAGGGGTTTCCTGGATAGTTTCGACTTGGCCTGAAAGAGGTGGTAATACATCTCTTAGAGATATCCCGAGCCAATATCTGAAGAGCTCCATCCAGGCATGTTGAATTTTTGTTGTGATAGTGACCTTATTTGTCAGTTGTATGTAGTTGGATTGTAGTTTGGGTATACCGAGTCCACCTTGGACTAGGGGGAGCATAAAAGTGTTTCTTTTTATAGTTTCTGGTTCACCAGCGCATATGAATTTGAAGATAATGGTTTCCAGCTTTTTGATAATATCTTTGTTTGTTGATATTATCTTCATTGCATATGTGATTTTTCTGGTGATAAAAGTGTTCAGTGCGACCAGACTTTCTGCAAAGGATAAGTTTTTAGCACGTTGTATGTGGCTGTAAAGTTTTGCGTGTAGTTTATTAATGATATTGTAATTAATTTCTATATGTTATTTCCAAAATGTATGCCTAAGATTTTAATTGAGCCGGATATGTTCTCGAGGAGGTCCGTACAAGCCAACAAATTCCGTTTTGTCTTTATTCAGATTGGAATCAGAGGTGGAGCCAAATATATCAATCTCGGATAATATGCAAGTCAAAGAGATTGTGTGCGTTGCAATGGCCGAGATGCCATCAACATGCTGGGAAATTTTGGTTTCTTCTTGTATGTTTGAATTTGGATACCGATAATTTTTTCATTCTGTATATTTTTTATTGCCAAAGGACGAATTGCTATGGAGTATAGAAGCATTGATAAAGAGCAACCCTGTCGGACCGAGCTTTTTACTGGAAATAGGTCCATTGACCAATTTTTTATTATATATGTTATTGTAGAGAATGTTTATCCAGTCAAGGATATAATTTGGAAATTTTGGTTTGTTAAGGAGCATAAGAAGATAGCTGTGTTCAATTCGATCAAAAGCTTTTTCTTGATCAAATCCGACAAGGGCACCCTTTAAATACTCCATTAAGGTGCAGGATCTGAGTTTTGAGGCAAAAGTTCTAAAATTGAAACATACTTTTCAATTTTTTCTAATGTTCTATTGTTTCAATTTTAGAAACATTGATTTACCAAACAATGCAATTTATATCTATTTCTTCTATTATAGCAACTGTAGAAAAATTTATGTTTAATATGATCTAAAATTCTATTTTTCCTTTTTCTATTTTTTCTATTATTGAAACTGCAGAAACATCTTTTTCTATTTTTTTCTACAGTTGCTATTTTGAGACAAAAGTTCTAAGATTGAAACATACCCTTTCAATTTTTTTCTAATGTTCTATTGTTTCACTTTAAGAAACATTGATTTATCAATTTATCCTTCATCAATGTAAAATACTTGCTATAGTTGCTATTGTTTTTATTATTGAAACTTTAGATTAATTAAATAGAACATTGGGCTAATCTTTCTATTATTGAAACTATAGAAACATTGTTTTCTTTCTATTATTGAAAATCACCTCATAGCCAACAATTGTAGATTATTAACTATATTGTATTTCAACCTTTTCTTTTTAATGTATGCCGATGATAAAGTTCTCTTTTCTGAAACACCTGGTCTACAAGATTTGCTAAATTCTCTAGAAAAATATACTAAAAAATGGATCTAACTGTTACCACATCTAAAACTAAAATTGTTATATTCAGAAACGGTGGAAAAATATCTGGCAAAGAAAGATCGGATTTTAATGGAGTTAACTTAGAAATTGTAAATAGTTTTAATTACTTAAGTGTGTTATTGAATTTCAATGGAACATTTTCAATAACACAATTAAAGTTAGCAAATCAAGGAAGAAAAGCTCTCTTCTCGGTATTAAAAACATGTAGAGAAAACTTTTTTAATGTTAAATCTTGTATATCTGCCTTTGATACATATGTTAGTAGTATTCTTAATTACGGTTCAGAAATTTGGGGATTTCATAAAGCCCCTGACATCGAAAAATTGCATTATTATGTACTTTCTCAAATCTGTTCTTTGTGTTAAACAATCCACTAATCATGACATGGTGTTACATGAACTTGGTCGATATCCCTTACATATCTTCAGAAAAATAATTTTTTTTAAATATTACATTAAATTAAAGAGTACTGATAATGAATTGTTAAAATGTTGTTTAAATGATATGATTTTACATAATGATATTTGGATTATTAATATTAAACGTGAACTTAATGAAATCGGTTTAGCTGACATGTGGAATAATGTAAATAAATCTTCTTTGTTTGTTTTTAAGCAGCGGTTATATGATATTTTTCAGCAATATTGTTGTAGTAATATTTGTCAATCCACTAAGGGATTTTATTATCAGCATTTTGTAAATAGTTTCACACTTCAAGATTATCTTTTAAAGTCCATCAACCCAAATTTAAGGAAATGTATCAGTAAACTCAGACTTTCTTCACATGCACTTCATATTGAAACAGGTAGATACTTGAATACTCCGAGATCTGAAAGATTATGTAAATATTGTACAGCTCAGGATGTTGAGGATGAATTCCACCATATTATGATTTGTTCATTTTTTGACGATATTCGCTAAAAATATATAAAGAAATATTATGTTTTGAAACCCAGTGTTTTCAAAATTATTCAATTATTAAGTACTGATAATGTAAAAAAATTACGTAATTTAGGAAGATTCTTGTCCGTCAAACTTTAATTAACACTATTCTCTGTCACTATATACTATATACTTTATTTATATAATTATGCATATTATAATGTAGTTTTTATTGTAATAATTTTAAATGTTCTGTATATATCTAAATTATAATTGTAGTTGAAAATTTCAGTATTTATGTATTTTATGTACCATTTGTGTATTTTGTAATAATTGTAATTGTTCATTATGTTATATTTGTGTACCGATGAGTATTAATTCAAGGTTAATAAAGAATTGAATTGAATTGAAACTATAGAAACATTGTTTTCTAATGAGTTCTATTCTGCTATTTTATCCTTCATCAATGTAAAATACTTGCTATTGTTGCTATTGTTTCTATTATTGAAACTTCAGACTAATTAAATAGAACATTGTGCTATTCTTTCTATTATTGAAACTATAGAAACATTGTTTTCTAATGAGTTCTATTCTGCTATTTTATCCTTCATCAATGTAAAATACTTGCTATTGTTTCTATTATTGAAACTTTACTTGCTATTGTTGCTATTGGTTCTATTATTGAAACTTTAGACTAATTAAATAGAACATTGTGCTTATCTTTCTATTATTGAAACTATAGAAACATTGTTTTCTAATGAGTTCTATTCTGCTATTTTATCCTTCATCAATGTAAAATACTTGCTATTGTTGCTATTGGTTCTATTATTGAAACTTTAGACTAATTAAATAGAACATTGTGCTTATCTTTCTATTATTGAAACTATAGAAACATTGTTTTCTAATGAGTTCTATTCTGCTATTTTATCCTTCATCAATGTAAAATACTTGCTATTGTTGCTATTGGTTCTATTATTGAAACTTTAGACTAATTAAATAGAACATTGTGCTTATCTTTCTATTATTGAAACTATAGAAACATTGTTTTCTAATGAGTTCTATTCTGCTATTTTATCCTTAATCAATGTAAAATACTTGCTATTGTGGCTATTGTTTCTATTATTGAAACTTTACTTGCTATTGGTTCTATTATTGAAACTTTAGACTAATTATATAGAACATTGTGCTATTCTTTCTATTATTGGAACTATAGAAACATTGTTTTCTAATGAGTTCTATTCTGCTATTTTATCCTTCATCAATGTAAAATACTTGCTATTGTTGCTATTGTTTCTATTATTGAAAGTTTAGATTAATTAAATAGAACATTGTGCTAATCTTTCTATCATTGAAACTATAGAAACATTGTTTTCTAATGAGTTCTATTCTGCTATTTTATCCTTCATCAATGTAAAATACTTGCTATTGTTGCTATTGTTTTTATTATTGAAACTTTAGATTAATTAAATAGAACATTGTGCTAATCTTTCTTTTATTGAAACTATAGTAACAGTGTTTTCTAATGAGTTCTATTCTGCTATTATTGAAACTATAGAAACAGTGTTTTCTAATGAGTTCTATTCTTCTATTTTATCCTTCAACAATGTAAAATACTTGCTATTTTTGCTATTGTTTCTATAATTGAAACTTTAGACTAATTATATAGAACATTGTGCTATTCTTTCTATTATTGAAACTATAGAAACATTGTTTTCTAATGAGTTCTATTCTGCTATTATTGAAACTATAGAAACAGTGTTTTCTAATGAGTTCTATTCTTCTATTTTATCCTTCAACAAGGTAAAATACTTGCTATTGTTGCTATTGTTTCTATAATTGAAACTTTAGACTAATTATATAGAACATTGTGCTATTCTTTCTATTATTGAAACTATAGAAACATTGTTTTCTAATGAGTTCTATTCTGCTATTATTGAAACTATAGAAACATTGTTTTCTAATGAGTTCTATTCTGCTATTTTATCCTTCATCAATGTAAAATACTTGCTATTGTGGCTATTGTTTCTATTATTGAAACTTTACTTGCTATTGTTGCTATTGGTTCTATTATTGAAACTTTAGACTAATTATATAGAACATTGTGCTATTCTTTCTATTATTGAAACTATAGAAACATTGTTTTCTAATGAGTTCTATTCTGCTATAATTGAAACTATAGAAACAGTGTCCTCCAATGAGTTCTATTCTGCTATTTTATCCTTCAACAATGTAAAATACTTGCTATTGTTGCTATTGTTTCTATAATTGAAACTTTAGACTAATTATATAGAACATTGTGCTATTCTTTCTATTATTGAAACTATAGAAACATTGTTTTCTAATGAGTTCTATTCTGCTATTTTATCCTTAATCAATGTAAAATACTTGCTATTGTGGCTATTGTTTCTATTATTGAAACTTTACTTGCTATTGTTGCTATTGGTTCTATTATTGAAACTTTAGACTAATTATATAGAACATTGTGCTATTCTTTCTATTATTGGAACTATAGAAACATTGTTTTCTAATGAGTTCTATTCTGCTATTTTATCCTTAATCAATGTAAATACTTGCTATTGTTGCTATTGTTTCTATTATTGAAACTTTACTTGCTATTGTTGCTATTGTTTCTATTATTGAAACTTTAGATTAATTAAATAGAACATTGTGCTATTCTTTCTATTATTGAAACTATAGAAACATTGTTTTCTAATGAGTTCTATTCTGCTATTTTATCCTTAATCAATGTAAATACTTGCTATTGTTGCTATTGTTTCTATTATTGAAACTTTACTTGCTATTGTTGCTATTGTTTCTATTATTGAAACTTTAGATTAATTAAATAGAACATTGTGCTATTCTTTCTATTATTGAAACTATAGAAACATTGTTTTCTAATGTGTTCTATTCTGCTATTTTATCCTTCATCAATGTAAAATACTTGCTATTGTTGCTATTGTTGAAACTTTATACTAATTAAATAGAACATTGTGCTAATCTTTCTATCATTGAAAATATAGAAACATTGTTTTCTAATGAGTTCTATTCTGCTATTTAATTCTTCATCAATGTAAAATACTTGCTATTGTTGCTATTGTTTCTATTATTGAAACTATAGACTAATTAAATAGAACATTGTGCTTATCTTTCTATTATTGAAACTATAGAAACATTGTTTTCTAATGAGTTCTATCCTGCTATTTTATCCTTAATCACTGTAAAATACTTTTTTTATTTTTTTTTTATAATTTTTATTAAATATATAATAGAATACAATACATTATATAATATACATGTAGTAGAATATAATATACACAATAGAATTATATGGAAATAAGTATTATATTATGAAAAGAGAAGAAGAATATTGATTGGCAAGATTGATAGGATGAGAAAAGAGAAAGTAAGATGATTAATAAAATTAATCTTGAAATCCTCCATATTATGTATAATTTCTTCTTCATAAATACCTAAATGTTTTTTTGCTGTAGATAGTTGAAGTTTGATATTGTTAAATTTTAGAATTGATTCGACAACAGTCCATATTTTTTGTGAACATTCACAGTAGATGAAGAGGTGTTCAAAAGTTTCTAAACATGAATTACAAAAATCACACAAGTTTGAGTTAACTAATTTCATTTGAAATAATTTTGTATTTGTGAAAACAATTTGGTGAAGATACTTTGGAATTAATGCATGTTTTATTTATCGTTTTAAAAAGTTGTTCCATATTGTTATCTGAAAGCTTTATATTCAACATATTTTCCCATTTTGTTAAAACTTGTGGACTTTCAATGTCTGTCTTAAGTATTTTATCATAAATGGTCTTTGTGGTAATGTTTTTCAAATTAGAATTATAAAGTGTTTTTAAGTTTGTATCTAAAATTGAGCTGAAGTTATTTTTCCTCGATTAGAGTTTTTCAATTCTGTTAATTCCTTTGTGCTCAAACATTTTCCTGCACATTTTATATATTTTCTTAAATGTAGATCAAAATTTTCTATCTTTGTATTATAAACATCACTGATTGTCAATATATTTTTATCTATAAGGTAGTCATCAAAGAGGTAATTTCCATTCAAAGTACAATTTACGTTGTTCCAAAAAAAATTGTTTGTCAAGAGATGTTATGTTATCGATGAATTTTGTATAAATTTCGTACCAGTTTTCATATAGTATAGCATAGAAGGGAGATGAGATTTTCAAAAGCTTCGGGTAATTGCATATTGGAAGAATCAGTTTTTTCGAAGTTTCATAACTATTCATTATTGGCGAAAAGATAATAACACACATAATCATTATATAGTTTTTAATTTGGCAAGATATTGCACGACTGAATACAAAATTGAATTCATAAATTGTTTATTAAAATGTGTATTTTGATTAAATGTCCAAAAACCACCACCAATATTTTGACCGCCGAAATTAATGATGGCAGGTCAACCAATTACAATATCCACCAAGTTTATAAAACCATAATAAACCGAAATCCAAATAGAATAACCAAGTTTAAACATATATACAGGTATAGGATTGATCCTGAAACCAGCGATCCAAACCTACGTGTATATTAAATTGAGTCTGAGCGCCAGGTTTTCTGATCCAGAACCCCAATTTTTATAGGTGTTGTTCGCAACTGCCAAATGATACCAATTAAAATTCTTAATTGGTAGCACCGCCATGAATGCGAGATAGACCTTAGGCTATCACTCATAATGGGGGAAGAAGCAACACCATCAAGCAGTCAGCCATATCGTTACAAAGCCCTTAAACAACCATATGGGCTTTTATAAATTGTTTTATTTATTGCAAGTCTAAAATGTCCAAAAACCACCACCAATATTTTGACCGCCGAAATTAATGATGGCAGGCCAACCATAATAATACCACCAAGTTTATAAAACCATGTATAAATTTGAACCACCAAGTTTGAACAAAACCATGAGACGCCATGTGGACTCTGAGAAAGGGCATTGAGTTACAAGGCATTCTTTACCATATTGACTTTTAAGGAGGATATACCTTGCCAAACCCCTTTTGGAAGAATTCCAATGCAGCTTGAATGGTATTCAAGAAAATACTATTACCCACATTTGATAAGTGAATTTCATCTTTCCTAAAAAGACTTTTACTATTAAATTTAATTTCTGGATACTTAATATAGGCACCCCCCATATTTAATACGACTGACGCAGCACAGCTATTTATTCTTGCTCTTTGTTTTGATAAAGCCACACCATCTTTATGATGCTTACGAGGCAATATTTGTGACCAAATTATAAGTGTTTCAGGAAATATGTTTCTTATGAACTTTAATGTAGTTCTAATCAAATGCCGAAAATTAACAAGTTTAAGCTTCCCAATATCATTACCCCCACAATGGATAATTAATATATCTGGCACTGACAATTCGATTGTAGCCAATAAACATAATTTTCTCTTAAGGTCTGTGAAACATAGTCCTCCGTACCCCTGCCACCATATGGACATATTAAGTCTCTCCAATCCTAAATTCATACCTGTACCACCAGATCTTGTATGAGCTTGAGTTGCTGCCCATTTAATGATGGATGAGCCAAGGCACCATACTCTTATAGGTTTTCCATCTGAAATGGGTTAGGAATGTATTTTAGGCATCGCTAATAGGGGCACTCTAATGTACGACTTAAAAGCTTGAGATTTCCATCTGCCAGCAATCTGTATTTCATTCTGAGAATACCCGATCATAGATGCTGTTGTTGCTGCGCCTATTCTAAAGGAATGTGATTTGAAATTTTTTTTACATCCACTATTCTCATCTTTTGAAGACATTTATTTAAAATAGTACTTAATTGAAATCTTGTTAATGGCCTCCCATCAAAATGACAAAAGAGACAGTCATTAACCTTCGGTCGTGATTTCAAATATTGCAAGAAGAATTTAATTGGACATATCGATCCTGAAATTTTCTGTAAATTTAGTACCACACCCTTACCAAACTGATCAGTTTTAGACTTCCTTATATGTATCTGCAATTCATTGTCAGTGATTTTAATGTCATGTATTTTGATATTGGAATCGTCACTATTTCTTGTGGATGATGTAATTTCTCCAACACGAAAGAAACCGAAAAAGGCAGTAATAAATGCTGTTTGAAATAATAGGGTTTCATATTGGTTAAAGCAAACACATGGAAGAGTTTGGACTAATTTACATAGTAGAGAATAAGTAATTGGGAGCCTGGTATCTGGGTTGTTTCTATTTCGTCTTAACCCTGTTAATATTTTTGTTATTATAAAATTTAGAGTTGGATCTGGCAAGTTGTTAATTTTACATTTATATGCGATACCAGATATATATGAACGAATTGTAGAATATTTTAATTTCTTTAATGAAAGGTACCCAATAAAGTGTGCCAACTGATCAAGTGTTGGTGGCCAAATTTGTATGAATTTCATCTTGTTACAAAAATTGTCAAATGCTGTTAAACTGGTCTTGTATGTATTATGGGTATTTGGTGCTAATGTTAATAGTCTTGAAACCTCATTTTGGATATCAATGCATGAAACTTTTGTGGTATTGGTTCTGGGTCCATTTTGGCATCTGGAGCCACTTCCCGAAATTTGCACCATTCCTTACGAGAAATAAAATCTGCTATTATTTTTTGAACCCTTAATATGATTACTTTTGAAAATGATATTATTTTCTAAAAAAGAAAGCAAAAATGGTCTTAATAGATTCATAACGTGTTTAGATTTTGATGTCTGTGTGTTAATTATTGAAACTAATGCCTCGTTGTCTGTATGAAATATGATTTTTTTATCTTTAAAGTGATAGCCCCATATTTGTATAGCAAGGACAATTGGTATAAGTTCAAGTAATGTGATGTCTTTCAAGATAGGAGAGTTTTCCCATTGCTTAGGCCATTGATAAAAAACCCAATGTTTATCAAAATATGCCGCACAACCAAATTCAATATTACCAGCACTGTCCGTATATAAATTGAGTACATTTGTATTTAACCAACTGCTGTGGTGAAAATAAGTCAATCCATTAAAGTTTGACAGAAAAGCCAACCAAACAGTCATATCTTCTTTAATGTCACTTGTTAACCTGATATAATGAAAAGATTTTTTAACTGTAGACATTGCATTATAAAATCTTCTGTTAAATGCTCTAGCAGATTAAATTGCCTTACTGCAAAAATTTAATTTTCCAACCAAAGATTGAAGTTCCTTTAATGTCACTTTACGCCTTACAATGTATGATTGGAGTAGTTGTTTTAATTCAATCAATTTTTTATCAGGTATTTTAACCAGCATTTCCGCAGTATCGATTTGTGAACCCAGGAATTCTAATTTGGTCGAAGGACCTGCTGTTTTATCATCCGATAATGGAATGCCTAACTCTTTGCAAATGTTGTTAAATGTATTCATCAATTTCCGACAATCATATTTGTCATGACCAAAGAAAATGAAATCATCTAAATAGTGGTCCACTCCACCATAATTTTCTTGCTTTAATTTGTATTTTACCAACCAGTTTAAAAAAGTTGAAATAGAGCAGCCCATTGGAAGGCATGTGTCAAAATAATATTTATCACCAAATGTGAAACCCAGTAAATCAAAGTCACCTGGGTTAACTTTTAATAATCGAAATGCTGATTTTATATCCATTTTTCCTAAATAGGTATTTCTGCCTAGCAAAGAAATTTTTTGAATAACTTCATCAAAAGAAGTATATGACACTGAGCTTAGTTCAGGATTGATAAAATCATTAATACTACCATTTTCTGGATATGACAGGTGCATAATCATGCGCCACCCTCCATCCGATTTTTCAACTAAACCAATTGGGGAAGTGTGCAAGTTCGATATAGGTGCCTTATCGAATGGCCCCATTATTCTACCTAATTTTATTTCTTTTTCCAATTTTGCCTGTAATTCGTTTTGATGTTGTTTTGCGGACTTAAGATTTTCACACAAAGTTTTTAATCTTGGTCCATTATATTGTAAATTAAACCTCTCAGTCAAACCCTTTTGTAATTCTAAAGCATCCTTCAGATTTGGATAAATTTGCAAGTAATGAACAATTTTAGAAGTATTAATTGGAGAATGGCCTATCTCCCATATATCGGTCATTGGACTGGCCCTGATTGAAATTGTGTCGTGATTGTTGTCTACCCTGATTGTATTGTTTGTTGTGGTTTTGGGAATTTGACTGTATGTTGTTATAGAATGGCTGCTTGTTATAGGTTTGTGTCTGATTGAATGAATTTTGGGCAAGGCCTGTTTTGTTTGTGAAATGGGTGTTCCGAAATGTATTTTGACCAGGTTTGTTATTACAATATAGCTTTGGATGATCCCCATTACAAAATATACATTCATGAGTATAATGGCATTGAGTATTGTTGCACACTCCCTTATTAAACTCATAACATTTGCCTAGTGTAGAATATTTCATGTTGGTTGCACGAGATGTATTATTAGGTGTTGTTTTGGAGTTACTATTACTGGTATTGTGGCTGGACATATACAACAACCATAACTCATAATCAATATCCCATGAACCTGCAGGGTCATCAGATTTACGTAAGCGAAATTGTTCGTCATATGATTTCCAACCCAAATTTTGAGCTCGTGATGCACCTATTCTTACTGATTTCATATAACTCAGTAAATCTTGTACTTTATTTGGATGTGCTGAAACATAGACGCTTATGAAAATAATGAATGCATCAGTCCATTTCTCTATGTCAAATATTTTTGATACAGATTTTGGTTTGGATACTAATTCACCCGTGGCTGTCAGTGTCAAGTGCATTTCCTTTTGCTTATGGGGTGCAACCAATAATGTTGCTAAGTCAACATATTCACCATTGACTATTTTTTGCCTTGTAGCTGCTGTAACATTTGAACCAAGTTTGGAATGTATACTGACAACTGGTACTAGGGGATTAGTGCTCTGCTCAATAATATGTGGACTTGAGTGATTTTTAGAGGCATCATTTAGATTAGAAGACAAATCTGTTGGATAGGGGAATGGATTAACCTGTTCCAAGCCCAAGATTGGATTTTCTATATCGGATCCAAAAACAACATTACCTGATTCACCCTGCCTTGTAGATGAAGTTTGAGACTCAGTGTTTTCTTCATTTGAATTTGTGCTGTTGTTAGTGTTAGTGTTACCAGTACTTTCATCTTGACCTTGACTATTTCTTGTTTTATTTCTTTCTAGATTACGAGTATATGGACTCGAACTTGTTCTTGAAGACACTCGTACAGCAGACCGATTCAACTGATTTTTACCTCGGCCACGACTCATATCTAATTGCCTTATCTGCTTTGAACTTCTACTTCTCAGTTGTTACGAATTTGACACATGAAATTAAAACCAAAACAAAATTTCACTATTGAGATTTGTAAAATTAGACAAGAATAAGCAACAGAATGATAGAAAAACCAAATTTTTTTTTTTTTTTTTTCTTCAATCTTCAAATTCAATCATTCAAAAAGGAAGCATTGTTAATTTTTTAACACCTAATTTTTTATCCACTAAAATCTTAAACATCACTAAACAATTATAAGTAAATTTGATCCCTGACTATTCTGAAGGCCTTTTCAAGATATTATAACCCTTTATGAAGATATTTTTAATTTTGGAGTTTATTCAAAGATAAATTTTATGCATGAAAAATCCCAACATTGCTTGACCATGAAAATTTTAAAGAGGAAGATGTACAGTGCTCCACCTAGGCTACAATTTCATAACTAGGCTAAACATGCTGAGATAACTGCTAAGTCCTATAGCTGCAATAACATTTACTATGCGTGTTAATCAAGTCTATATTTATGTTTAGGTATTGAAATAGGTCAGTATAACTTGTTGACAAAATCTGTAGGCTTATATTATCTTAATTTACATATTTCCAAAACTATGGGGTCTTTCTGCAATAAATTCATCTATTGTTAAACAGAATTATGAAGCGATATGGAATTAACCAAGTATTTTCTGTAGAGTAAATTAACTTTTTGATCCAGAATAAACTGGAGCATTTTAGTTGTAATTTCAAATTTATCATTTTTAGTCCACCATTTTCATAATCAAGAGTAACTCGACTCCTTTTTAACTTATCCATACCATTCCATAAGAATTTAAAAAGTATTGTTTCAATTTGCTTAATGAAAATTTTTAGAGTAAAATAAAAATGACGTTGGATATAAGATTTTTGGAATTGCAAAAGTTTTAATGATTTGGATTCTACCAATTAAACATAGTTTATGACGTTTCCATACATAAAGTAATTTTTCTATAACTGGAATTAGTTTTGTAAGGTTTTCTTGCTGCATTAATTCATCATCTAGAGAGAAAACAATACCTAAAATTTTGATTGACTTTTGACAAATACTAATTCCTAAGTGAGCTAATTTTTTGAAATCAGTGTTATTGGTATTTAAGTTCAAATCTTCTGTTTTTTGGATGTTAATTGTTAATCCAGATACTTGACTGAAAAGTTTCAGTACCTCAAATAAGTGTCTTGCTGAATTATAATCTCTTAACAGGGCAGTTATATCATCAGCAAAAGCAATCAGTTTAATTTGGCTTTTTCCAAATTTTAAACCCGTTATATTATTATTGGTTCTTATTAATTCCAACAGTATTTCAATAACAAGATTAAAAAGGTTGGACGACATCGGATCGCCTTGACGTACGCCTCTGTTAACATTAAAAAATTTAGTTGTATAGCCATTATTAATTACACAACATGTGATATCGAAGTAAAGTGTTCTGATATATCTCACAAAACTTTTACCCAAAACCAAATTTTAGAAGAGTTTTGAATAGGAACTCGTGTTCAACACTGTCGAAAGCTTTACAGAAATCTATGGCTAACAGGAAACCAATAACTCTCTTTTGTTTTGCAAGTTCGATTGTGTAATGTATAATCCTTGTATTTTCTTGAATGTGTCTACCTGGAATGAAAGCAGTTTGGTTAGGATGGAATAATGTATGAAGAAGGGGCTTTAATCTGTTCTAAAATATTTTACTTAATATCTTAACATCAACATTAATTAGTGTAATAGGTCTCCAGTTCGATAATTTTGTTCGATCTTTATTTCCTTTTGGGATAAGTTTAATTATAGATTGCCTTTGGGTATCAGATAAATTTTTATTTTCTAAACTGTAATTATAAGAGTTAAGAAAGAGATTATATATAAGGCCAAAATGTTTTGTAAAATTCTATTGTTATAACATTAAAATTTTATTGTTATACCATTATAATGGAGAGAAATAGCAGAATGGTCTGAAAAGGACGTTGGGATAGAGAAACATTTTTCAATCAAATCTAGGTTGTTCTTAGATACTAGCCAAAAATCAATTCTGCTTTGTATTAGTGGTTTGTTTTGTTTCCACGTAAAGTCTTTTTTATCCTGATGTAGGTTTCAAAATATATCAACAAGATCTAAACTGTCTATTATCCCTAAAATTGCTTTTTGTCCGCGTTTTTTAATTGTATACCTCCCCCCTTTTCTGTCTACAGTTAAGTTTAAAACATTATTAAAATCTCCACCTAGTATTAGTTTGGGGTTGTCATATTCTTTAACATAGTTTTCAATACTATTTAAAAGTTCATTAAAGTAATTATATTGTTCTAAATCTGGTATTGGACTTTAGATGTTGATTAATATGAAAATATTATTTGGTACTTCCACTGAGACAATATTGAAATAACCATTGATATCACATAGACTACTTAAAACTGTAACATCTAATGATGGTTTAAAAAATATAGCAGTGCCTGCTGAGTTTGTTTTTTATGTGAAAAGAATGTTTTGCCTCCCCATTCCTTTTCCCATATATTTTCATCCGACAAACAGCTGTGTGTTTCCTGGGTTAGGGTTATATCATAGTTCTGATCTTTAATCCAATTAAAGACTTTAAGCCTTTTATTTTTTTTTCTTAAACCTCTAACATTGACTGACAGTAAGTTTATAGTAGACATCTGAATATATCGTTGTTTAAAAAACATCCTTTTGGTACATATATCATCATATTGGGGTAAAAGTTTGAGAGGGTTATAGTTACATTGATTTGAAAGTGTAGAAAAGAAAAATAGACATAGAAATAAAGAAGGAAGAAAATATGAAAAAACATAAATAGAGAAAGGTACATAATTGATCTTTAACTTTGATTTAACCTCACAATGTGAAAATTTATTGTTACAAATTTCATTTTCAATAATAGTTTATGGTATGTGTTTACTCTTGATTTTTTTTTCATTAATTAATATTAATGACACTAGACACTTCATAGTTCAGTAGTTTAAAACACGGCTATATTTTTCTAGGAGAATTCTAAATTTTATTTATTATAATATCTGATTCTTCATAAATGTTAACTTTTACGCGTTCTTGTCCTTCCTTTTTAGCGTATATTGAACCATTGTAATACCATGATGCATAAGTGTTATCAAGGGATTTAATACGTTTTATAAGATCAACATTAAGTTTTGTAACATCATCAAATACGGAAATGTTTTTTTGAAATAAGTTCTTTCGTTTAACCATGATATTACGTTTGATCTCACTATTCCTAAATTTCACAATTATTGGCTTGGGTTTGCGTGGATATTTTGAAGGTAAAAAAATGGGCTGCTGTTATATCATTTTCACTTATATCAACGTTAGTTGCAGTTTTAAAAGTTTCAATAATTGTATTCGTGTTGTGGAAATGGGTATTTTGTACTTGTTGACACGGCTGCTTCCGGTCCGATTCTGGGATGAGTTCGTGTCGCCAATGGTTGCATGCATTCGATTGATAGTGCTGTGCAAATAAGTGAATGGTCTCTGCACGTGCAAAACGTGAGATGATATAGGAGAAGGTATAAAAACTGGTTGGCAGTGTATCATGGGTCGCAATATTGTATCCGGACTTCGGTACGAATACATGGTTTTTGGTAATAGTTTCTAGAAGGTGTTGTACTGTTTGTGATGTGATTGACGTTGCAGCCATTCTGGGTGAGTCTGATAGTTTTCCCTGTAGTCTTATACGGTTGATACCTTTGGCAGCCTATGCCCTCGTCTGTCTCTGGCCACGGACGACACTTATAACATCTGAGAGAGTGCAGACGAGGTCGTTCCACTTTATTCGGCACATTTTGGTTTTCGGGGATTACAAGTCCTAGAACTTTGACATTATTTTTTCGGCTGTATTGTTCATTATAATTTGAAGTGCAGAAAGCTGCATTGATCTTGACGTCTCTTTCGGATATGCCTTTTTTAAGAGATTCAATTTCACCTTTAAGTTTATTTTCAACACAAAGTGTACGTAACTGTTGTTGGTTGTTTTCGGTCATATGGAGAGCCTCTGTGGCCATACTACTAGTTGTTTCAAATTCTTTTAGAAAAGTTTCTCTCACCTTTTTGTATACTATGTCCACAATGTCTTTTAATATATCTTTAAGATCATCCTTAGTGAGCATTAAATCCATTTTAACTTTTAAACTGTCGATTATGTCTGTAAGCTCATTTAAATCCAAAGGATCACCTACAGATTGGGTTGAGGCTTCTCTTTTCTTTTTATCTGGGTTTTGTTCAGACATTCTGTTTATTTTCAAAATAAAGAAGGTAGGTGAATAGGAAATCAAAACAAATAAGGTGGTGTGAGTGAAATCAGTCTCTGTAATCAAGCTTGAATATTTTTAAGTGTTGATTTGTTTACTTATCAGTCATGGTTCATTAATCCTTCTTGTCAATATATAATATAATTCAAAACATTTAGTTTATAATTTTGCACTACAAACATGATAATTTCATAGCAAAAAATATATTAATCATATTCACCAGTGTCAGGTCTGCTTATTCACACATTTTGGTTCTCGAAAGTTGAATATTTTTAGCACATTTATAAAATTTCACAGAGAGGTATTTGTGTGTGTGTTACTAGCCAGCCATCTTGAGTTGTTAGAATGTAAAATACTTGCTATTGTTGCTATTGTTTCTATTATTGAAACTTTAGACTAATTAAATAGAACATAGTGCTAATCTTGCTATTATTGAAACTATAGAAACATTGTTTTCTAATAGTTTCTATTCTGCTATTATTGAAACTATAGAAACAGCGTTTTCGTTCTATTCTGCTATTTTATCCTTCTATCAATGTAAAATAATTGCTATTGTTGCTATTATTGAAACATTAGACTAATTAAATAGAACATAGTAGTATTAGAGCTTACAGATATCCGGTAGCTCGGAGCTATTTGCCCACCCGCCCTCCCTTTTAAATAACTAAAAAATTTCTTTAATAAACATTCACTCCCCTACAACTTATTTCGGATCAGGAGACATTCAAAAATCTCTAACTAAATTTCCCGGTTTCCCATGGGCTAATATAAAGGTGAGAAACATCTTCCAGGTCATAATTACACTGGTCCGGGAACTAGGTTAGATTTACGATTGGATGAAAATGATAATCCAAAACCAGGTGAAGAACCAGTTAATAGAGTTGATGCTGCTGCACTTAAACACGACAAACTATACAGAAATGAAGACTTACAATTTCGACACGAAGCAGACAAACAAATGATAAAAGAATTAGAATCTATTCCAAATCCCGTTTTTAGAGACAAAGATGAAAGAGCATTAATCATTAGATTATTAAAATCAAAAATGAAATTGGGTATGGGAATAGAAGATGAAATTCACAAAGAATTCAGAAAAGTAAAAGTATTAGCCAAAGATGATGTATGGTCAGCTGATTTAATTAATATGCCCCCAGAAAGAGGTTATAAATATTGTTTAACAGTTATAGATTTATATACAAGATACGCTGGGTTATTCCTCTAAAAAAACAAGACGGGTCTAACTGTTAAAAAAGCATTTGAAACAATAATGAAACATAGAAAACCCAAAAAGTTATGGGTAGATCAAGGAACAGAATTTTATAATAAAAATATGAAATCTCTAGGGTTTGAAATTTACAGTACATATAACGAAGGTAAAGCTGTAGTTATTGAGAGATTTAACAAAACTCTAAAAAACAAATTATTCAAAAAGTTCACAGAATTGAATTCTCAAAAAAGGCTTAAAATATTACCCATTATCGTCGAGGAATATATTAATAAAATTCATTCATCTATAAATGTTACTCCTACAGAAGCTTCAAAAAATCCAGATATTATAAAGTCGATTAACACACAAAACAATTTTGAAAATTAGAATTTAAATATTAAAGCAAATTTAAAGTTGGAAATAGAGTTCGTATTTATAAATATAAAAGTAAATTCGAAAAAGGTTATGTTGGATATTGGACGAATGAAATCTTTATTATTGATAAAATTAATAAAACTTACCCACCAACTTACAGTTTAGTAGATTTACATGGTGAAGAAATCTTGGGTAGATTTTATCAAAACGAACTTCAAAAAACTGTTTATTATACGCCCACATGAAATGGGGGGCGTATATTGTCGTCACCCACATCCGTCCGTCCGTCCGTCCGTCCGTCGGTCCGTCCGTCCGTCCGTCCGTCCACAATTACTCGTAAACACTCTACACGGTGTAATTCTTGACGGATTTAGATGAAACTTAATATGAGTGTTTATGATCACGCAAGGATGAACCCTATTGAAAATCAGCAAAATCGGAAAAAAATTAGTATGAGTTCGTGCCCTTGTTCTTGAATGGCTCGTAAACACTCTACAACGTGCAATTCTTGACCGATTTTGATGAAACTTGGTGTGAGAGTATGTTATAACTCAAGGATAAACCCTATCGAAAATCAGCGAAATTGAAAAACATTTAGTATGAGTTATTGCCCTTGTTCTTGAAAACACGTTCAATTTTAGCTTGTAAACACTCTTGAGAGAACAATTTTTAATGGATTTTAATGAAACTTGGCATGAGTATTTGTTATCACCCAAGGATGAAGCCTATTGAAAACCAGTCAAATCGAAAAAAAAATTAATATCAGTTATTGCTCTTGTTTTTGAAAACGCGTTCTATTTTTAGCTTGTAAACACTCTACAAAGCACAGTTATTGACCGATTTTGACGAAACTTGCTGAAATTGTTTAATATCACCCAAGAATGAACCCTTTTGAAAATAGCACATATCGAAATATATTTAATAGGAATTATTGCCCTTGTTCTATAAAATGTGTTGGATTTTTGCCTTGTAAACACCCTACAAGTCACAATTCTTGAGCGATTTTGACATAACTTGGATTGAGTATTTGTAATCACCTAAGGATGAACCCTATTGAAATTCAGTTAAATCGAAAAATACTTAAAATATTTAGTATCAGTTATTGCCCTTGTGTTTGAAAACGCGTTCAATTTTAGCTTGTAAGCACTCTAGAAAGAACAATTCTTAATGGATTTTGATAAAACTTGGCTTGAGTATTTGTTTTTACCCAAGGATGTACCTTATTGAAAATCAAATAAATCGAAATATATTTAGTGTCAGTTATTGCCCTTGTGTTTGAAAACGGGTTTAACTTTTTGGCTAATAAACACTCTAGAAGGTACAATTCATGACCAATGTTGACAAAACTCACTGAAATTGTTGGATATCGCAAGGGATGAGCCTAATTGAAAATTAAAAATATCAAAATATATCTAATATGAATTATTGCCCTTGTTCTTTTAAACGCGTTCGATTTTTGTCTCGTAAACACTCTACATGGCACAATTCTTGATGGATTTCGATGAAACTTGGTGTGAGAGTGTGTTATAACTCAAGGATGAACCCTATTGAAAATCAGCGAAATCGAAAATTTTTTTAGCATGAGTTACTGCCCTTGTTCTTGAAAACGCATTCAATTTTAGCTTGTAAACACTCTAGAAAGAACTATTCTTAATGGATTTTGATTAACTTTGGCTTGAGTATTTGTTTTTACCCAAGGATGAACCCTATTATAAATCAAATAAATAGAAATATATTTAATGTCATTTATAGCCCTTGTTCTTGAAAACGCGTTCAATTTTAGCTTGTAAACACTCTAGAAAGAACAATTCTTAATGGATTTTGATTAACTTTGGCTTGAGTATTTGTTTTTACCCAAGGATGAACCCTATTATAAATCAAATAAATAGAAATATATTTAATGTCATTTATAGCCCTTGTTCTTGAAAACGCATTCAATTTTAGCTTGTAAACACTCTAGAAAGAACAATTTTTAATGGATTTTGATGTAACTTGGCTGGAGTATTTGTTGTCTCCCAAGGATGAAGCCTATTGAAAATCGAAAAATATTTAGTACAAGTTATTGACCTTGTTTTTGAAAACGCGTTCAATTTAACTAGTAAACACTCTAGAAAGAACAATTTTAAAAGGATTTTGATGAAACTTGCTTTTAGTATTTGGATAAACCCTATTGAAAATCAGATAAATCGAAAAACGCTTTCAACTTTTGGCTTGTGAACACTCTAAACATTCCTTTTTGACAAAACTCGCTGAAATTGTTTAATATCAACCAAGGATGAGCCTTATTAAGAATTAAAAATATCAAAATATTATTAAGGGTGAACCTTATTGAAAAATCATAAAAATACCGAAAAATATTTAATGAGTTGTTATTAGGTACAATTCTTGACAGTTTTTAATGAAACTAGAGACCCTAGAAAAAAATAGGTTGGAAGGTTGAATATTTCATTCGACTTATTGTAACCTTACTGAAAAGTTTTTATTTGAAATAAATGCTGCCAGTGGGCGTATATTACCTTGCCTGGCAAGCTATCTTTAAATGAAATGAATTAAAGTGCATCAGCACCAAAACGGGCTATACAGCACTTGAATACGATTTAAAATAAAAACAAAAATTAAAACTAGAAAATCAATACATTAAAATAAAAATTATCACAGAAAACCCAAAAAGGGCAACAAAACAATGCTAAAAACAATATCACAGAATGGTTGTAACCCAAAATGGGCTAAAAACAAAATAGCAAAAACAAAACTATAACACAAAATATATTTTAAAATTTAAAATACAGATAAGTCTGTTTTAAAAACGCGACAACCTTCTCATAAAGAGAAGGTTGCGCAAACAGATGGAACAAGGATCTAGCACGGTAGTGCTGAGATCTTATAGGTTTGAGATGCTTGCACTCAATCAGAATGTGTTTCACTGTCAGGCGAACCTGGCAATGCTCACAGACTGGTTGAGGCTCTCGCTTGAGCAGGTAACAGTTGGTAAGGTGAGTATGTCCAAGACGAGAGCGACACAAAACAACTTCATTTCTCCTGTTGGCACAATAGGAGGATGGCCAATCCCCCAAAAGAGGCTTGATGGCATGAAGTGTGTTTGTATCTGCAGCATCCCATTTTTGCTGCCATCGTTGCAAAATAAAAGTCGGTGTAAGGCAAGGAAAAGGGGGAGACCGGCAGTGACAAAGCAGCCTTAGCCGCCGCATCTGCCCGGTCATTCCCCCGTATATCCATGTGACTGGGGAGCCAACAAAGGACAATGTCCCTTTTCGGTCCCGAGAGCTTGTAAATATCTCCGATTATTGGGTGCACAAGCTGGATGTTATGAATAGCTTGTAATGCGGACAAAGAATCAGAAAAGATTATACATTTTTGTAATGATGATGACTGAAAGAACTCGAGTGCCTGTAAAATGGCAATGAGTTCTGCAGTAAAAATAGAGGCTGCTGGTGGAAGAGATACAGACAGGACTTCGGATGGCGTCACGGTAGCGGCTGCTACCTTATCACCATCCTCGGACCCATCTGTATAGAAAGGAGAATAATCCCCATATTTAGTCCTTAATTCAAGAAATTTAGACTTGAAGACGATAGAGCTTGTCTGTGATTTCTTATTGCTTGATAGACTAAAGTCTATCTGAAATGGAGCAATAGACCACGGTGGAGTTGTGGTCATTATGAAGTCCGCAATACTGTCGTGACTGATACCAGCCGCTGACAAAAGTGGTTGAATGCGGACTCCAAAAGAAGAAATTGCACGAGGCTTTGCCTCGTACAAATGCTCAAAATAAGGACTAAATACGGGGCGGTGAGCCGGATGCTATTTTAATAGCATACTGCAGTGAAAGTCTGTCACGTCTGTCGTACAATGAGGGTTCATTAGCCTCGACGTACAGACTTTCAACTGGAGTTGTGCGAAAAGCGCCTAAACTGATTCTAAGTCCTTGGTTGTGTATGGTGTCAAGCTCTTTGAGGTAGGATGGACGAGCTGAACCATACACCTGGCACCCATAATCGAGCTTGGATCGAACCAAAGCTCGATATAATCGGAGGAGGACCTTACGGTCAGCTCCCCAGTCAGTGTTGGATAAGACTCTCAGTATGTTGAGAGCTTTCAGACATTTTTTCTTGAGGATTTTAATGTGTGGACGGAAAGAAAGCTTGCTGTCAAATGTAAGACCAAGAAATTTGAATTCCTGTACTACAGGAACGACAGCATTGTCCAAACGTAGCACTGGGTCAAGGTGCAAACCTCTTCTTTTACAGAAATGCATGCAGACGGTCTTGGATTTCGAAAATCGAAATCCATTGTCAGTTGCCCATTGCTGTAGATTATTTAAGCAAAGCTGCAACTGACGCTCGATCGTCTGCATGTTAGTAGAACTGAAACACATCTGAAAGTCATCAACATACACAAAGCCATCAACCCCCCGTCTAAGGCACGACGTGATGGAATTTATCTTGATGGAAAAAAGGGTAACGGATAATATGCTACCCTGAGGAACTCCATTATCCTGAGGAAAAGGATCGGAAAAAAATGGAGCCAAGTCGAACCTTAAACGTCCTATCATGTAGGAAATTGGAGATAAATAATGGCAATCTTCCTCTAAGACCAAAGTCAAAGACATCACGAAGAATGCCATATCTCCAAGTAGTATCATATGACTTCTCCAAATAAAAAAATATGGCTACTAAATGGTGATTTTGGATGAAGGCGTCCCTGACGAACGATTCAAATCTAACGAGATGGTCAAGAGTGCTCCTTTGGGACCGAAATCCACATCGGAGGTAAGTAAGGAGATTGTTTGACTCAAGGTGCCAAACAAGCCTTCTATTGATCATCCGTTCCATGGTTTTACAAATGCAGCTGGTCAATGCAATAGGGTGGTTATTAGTAGGATTCGTAGGATCCTTACCAGGTTTAGGGATGGGAATTATGGTAGCAATCCTCTAGGAAGGAGGAAAGACGCCGTCATCCCAAATCTGGTTAAATATAAGTAAAAGTTTTTTTAATGTTGGGTGAGGAAGATGTTCGAGGATCTCATAATGGATATCATCAGGTCCAGTAGCTGTATCAAGGGCCTGTTTCAAAGAATACTTTAATTCAGATATAGTAAATTTTTCATTGTAATATTCCTCATTTTTAGGTGCAAAATTTAACCTTTTCCTCTCTTCCCGGAGACGCACTCTCTGGAAAGCATCAGAGGAAAAGTTTGAGGATGAATTGTATGGAAAATTACTTCCTAAGGAGTTAGCAATATCTGGAAGTGTGGTGAGCGTTGAGCCATCTACTTCTAGATGGTTCACAGATATTGTATCTGCTTTACCCTTGATCCTACGAATCCTATCCCAGACTGATTTGGAAGACGTACGACTGTTAATCCTTGACACGTTCTCCTGCCATGACGACCTCTTTGCCTGGCGGATAGTCCGCCTGGCCTTGGCCCGTGCAATGCGAAAAGAGGCCATGTTGTCATCACTGATTTTTAAAAAATGATTACTGTCGAAGAATTCTTACAAAAATATGGAACTGATACTACCACAAATTTTCAATTAATCAGATGGGCAGAAGAGTTAAACATAAAACCTTTTGACTATTGCATGCGCGATGAAATATCATCTCTTAAAAATAAAACAAAGTTTTATGCTATAACTAATATCCATACTTCAGATCAAAAAGGCATTCATCATTCTGCTTTATTCAAAAGGAATTCAATGTATTTTTTTGATTCATATGGATAAGATCCAACTAAAGAAATTATTGATTTAAATTATGGTCCAATCAAATGTTCCACTTTTCAAATTCAAAAACCGGGGGATAAATTTTGTGGACAACTTTCTCTTTGGGTTTTATATCAATTAAGTTTAGGTAAAGCATTTGAACAAATAGCATTAAATCTTGTTTAAAAAAATGGCAAATAAATTTGGTTTAGGAAATTTAAAGAATGATGCTCCTACATTAACGCTTAATAAATTTAAACCATATTTTGTAGATCAAACTGGAGACACACTTCAAGGTGATATAGATATGAATAATTTCAAAATAACTAATTTAAGATTTCCTCAACAGAAAAAGATGCTATAAATAAAGCTTATTTAACTCAAACAACTAAAAGTTTACAAAAAAATAACTGTATTAGATAAAGATAGTAAAAACCAATTAGAAAATCATCAAAAACTTTTAAACTCACATCATAAAAAACTAGAAAGTTATCAACAACAATTAGCTAATATAGTCGATAAAACTCAGTTGGACAGAATAAATTTATTAATATCACAACTAGACGAAAAAATTACAAAGCAAAAATCAGATATTAAACAACTGATAGGTAACATTAAACCAGGTGTAAATGAAGAAAAATTGAAACAAGAATTAACTAATCTTGAAACGAAACTCAATGATGATAATGAACTAACAGAAATTAAAACCTATATTCAACAACAATTAGTTAATGTGGTTGATAAATCTCAGTTACAAAATTTAAATTTATTAATATCTCAACTAGACGATAACATTACAAAACAAAAATCAAATGTTAAAGATCTACTAAGTAACATTAAACCAGGTGTAAATGAAGAAAAATTAAAACAAGAATTATCTAATCTAGAGACGAAACTTAATGATGACAGTAAACTAACAGAAATTAAAACCTATTTTCAACTACAATTAATTAATGTGGTTGATAAAACTCGGTTACAGAATTTAATTTCATTAATATCCAAATTAGATGATAGAATTACAAAAGAGAAAATAGATTTGAAACAACTAATAGATAATATTAAACCAGCCATAAGCGAAGAAAGACTGAAACAAGAATTGTCTAAATTAGAAACTAATAATAACAACGAGCTAACAGAAATTAAGACCTATGTTCAACAACAATTAGTTAGTGTAGCCGATAAAACTCAATTACAAAATTTAAATTTATTAATAACCCAATTAGATGATAAAATTACAAACAAAAATCAAATGTAAAACAACTAATCGGTAATATCAAACCAGGTATAAACGAAGAAAAATTAAAACAAGAATTATCTAATCTAGAAACTAAGTTTAATGATAACAGTGAACTAACAGAAATTAAAACTTATATCGAACAGCAATTGGCTAATGTAGTAGACAAAGCGGAGTTAGAGAGATTAAAATCGTCCATATCTGAATTAGATCGAAAAATTGAGTCAAGTGAAAAGATGTTTCAAAAGATAGCAATGCGATGCATTGAAATACGCCCAAATGGCGATGGAAGAAAAATATATACATTTTTGAAATGGAAAGAATTTGAACACATAAGATGTTATTTTAATTTTAATAATATTTTTACTTCATTTGATATTCATAAATCTAAAGTAAATAAAACATTTGTAACATCTCCTGTACTTGTGATAGAAAATATCATTATATATTATGATAAGACTGAGTTAATTAATTCATTCCATACAGTAGGGATGTAATAACCTACTGTATGGAATGAATTAATTAACTCAGTCTTATCATAATATAATGGTTTCCTATCTAATTATTCAACTCTAATCAATTGGTACCCTTTAATGTCTATTCACTATATTGTTAATTCTTTAATCTCTGTTATTTGATGTCCTAAGCCATTGTTGTTCCATGTATGATTGTTACTCATTATTTGTCTATATATATTGTTAAACTTGTTATATTATTTAATTCTCTTGATAACGCTGCCTGTATGAGCATGTGAAACGTTGAGGTAATAAATATCAGATATAGTATATCCATATAGTTTGTGCTTCTTTATGTGGTTTAATTACTATTGGGTTTACCTCTAAAAAGAAATTATGTTACAAAACCATATCAAATTTAAAAAGAACATATTTAGATAAATTATTCATTTTTTTCGAAAGAAGCAAATCTGATAAAATAATTACCATAGAAGAACTCGAAGAATTTAATGAAATATTCGAGGAATTGTTAACAAAAATTGAATCCTTAAAAATAGAACATAAAAAATTGAAAAAGAAACATGACTAAATTAATTTAAAAAAAAAGAACCTAATGCTGTAAAACCGAAGAAAAAAATTGACAATGAATTATTTGAAAATGTGGTTTCTGATATAATTGAAGAGTTTAATACTTTTAATGGACAAATTGAAATCGATGGAAAAATTTTTGAAGATGGTGAATTCAAACAAAATATGAATTTATCTTTCTTTAATGTTCAAATGATTACTAGAGTTGTAAATAATATGAGTGAAAAATCAGATAGGTCAGATTGGTATTTTACTGGTCATTAATGTATCGTAAAGATGATTTCATACCAATCAAAAGATCAATTATAGGAAAAGGAACTTAATTGCTATTTACAATCAATGAATTCGTTGAAGAATATTGTTATATTCCAACTGACGTAGCGTGTTTTATTAAATGTTTTAATTATGTTTTGAAACGAGATTTAACAAAAGAATTTAATAAATTTATTTATTCCTATTCAAATCATTACAGAAAGGAAATTATGACTCAAGCTCGAATCGGAGAATTCAATGAAAAAAATGAAACTTTGTTCCAAATTTATAATCCTAAAGATAGAACTTTATATCCTAGAAAAATAAACACTCCATCAGAATGGGTTTTGTATTTACACAATAATCATTTCTGTTTGATAAAAAGAGATAACAAAAGTTTAGGAATAAAAGAAATAAAAGATTACTATCAACAAGTATGGAAAACCTGTGTTAACGAAAACATTGAACTTGTTTCCGAATTTAATCCAGCGTCAATGTCACAAAACACCCAATCTGAAACTCTTTATGCTTGGGATTCGGAGACGTATACAGAAAAAGAAACTGGTAAAACGATACCATATGCATGTTCTTTAGTAAATTTGGAAAAGTTGCGATAAATATTAGAACGAATAAATTGTCGTTTTCCTGATCTAAAACCCACAGATAATGTTCCTGAAGAATTTTATGAAAAAATAATGAATATAGTTCATATATTTGTAGGTATAGATGGTATAGATCAAATGTTAAAATATTTAGGAAATGTTGATCAAAAACAATTAACTTTAATTTCTCATAATGGTAGTGGTTTTGATAATTGGATTATTATTAAAATTATGTCAAAATTAACTCACTGTCCTCTAAAAACCACAAGAGGCATACTTCGTTTACCAATATCTAATATATTTACAGAAAACTCTTTACAGAAAAAATGGAATTATGAAAAGAAATTCAACAACAATAACAATTATCTTCAAAAATTAAATTTCACTTGTTCATATCAACATGTAGCAAGAAGTTTAAAAGATTGGGGAAAATCATCAGAATTACCACTGCATTTAAGAAAGATTGATTTAGATATTGCGTCTATAAACGAATCAAATTGAGTCCCGAAGAGAAGAATGGGAACCTTATGCTAAAAGAGATACTATATGTTTAGGCATATGTTTGATCAAATACAATCAAGTTATGACATCTATGATAAATCAAAGTGTAATAAATAATTTAACAGTCCCCGCCTGATCTCTTAAAAGTATATTCTCACGTAGATCCATTCATCAGACATTTTGTCAGACGTTCTGTAAAAGGAGGTAGAGTTTCTGCAAACATAATAAAATTCAAATCGGATAAATTAGATGAAATTTGTAAAGTACTACAACATCATTTAAATACAACTGATTCTGATATAATTGAGTTATTCAAAAAATACCAAAAGTCTACTAAAGATTTTAACGAAGAGTTGAAGAAAATCTCTTGTTCTAAATTAATGGCATTTGACGCTAACGGTCTTTATGCCTCTGCTATGTGTGATGGTAATTACCCAAAAGCTGAATCAGCAAGAGCTTTGAAAGATTATGAAAAGGAAGATTTGTAAAGCTTTTCAATAAACAACAATTTAGACCAAGGTGTGCTATTTTATCGGTTTGGTTTGAATATCCAAAAATATGTTTTTTCAAACAATACCAGCCAAAGACAAAATAACTTACACTCTTATAGAGAATGATAAACCCCAAACTAAATCTGGTGATAAGATACGATTTAGAAATGGTTTTTGTAATGACGTTCTCACTTCTGTTGACATACAGGAAATTGTTCGAGCTGGTGGAAAAGTTATCAAAATATTAGATGGGATAGTCTATGAAGAAAATTTCAAAACACCTCCTTTTAAAGACTATGTTTTAACTTTAAAGGAAGAAAAAAACCAAATATAAACAACAGGTCAATTTAGTTGGCAGTGATTGTATGAAATTACTGGGTAATTCTTTATACGGTAAAACTGTTCAGAAAGATATACATGTAAATACAGAATTTCATTTATGGTCTGAAGAAACTCTTAAAGCAAATTTTGATTCAAATATAAAAAGTTATGAAAAAGTAAATGAACAACAATATATAGTGGAAAAAGAAAAGGAACAACCTGAAATTATCAAACCAACAAAAACAACAAGATTAACTCCGAGTCATTTGGGTTCATTCATCTTAGCACATAGCAAACGAATAATGAATAATTTTATTCATGTTATTGATGGTTTTAGAAAACCAGAAATATATTATACTGATACCGATAGTTTATACATATCAGATAGGAATTGGGATAAATTGGAACAAGCTGGATTAACTTCTGAAACGGAATATGGAAAAGGAAAGAATGATTATGGAGATGGTGGTATAATATTTGGTTTATATTTAGCTCCAAAAGTAAAATACAATATCATTCTAGCTTCTAATAGAGAATTAGTGGAAAAGAAAACTTTTAAAGGATATACGAAATCAAAGTTGAGTGTGGAAGATTATCTTAAATTAGCCAATGGAGAAGATATTGAAAACGAGTTCGATAAACCTTGGAAAAAAAGTTTTACAGACGGTGTGGTAATTCCGAAAGATAAACAAAAGAAAGTATTCAAACATAATTTGAATTTGATTAAAAGAAAACCACCAAACAGAAATGGAATTATGTATCCCTATAATAATAAAGATGAAGTTAATATGGTTGAAAATTACGAATTCGACGATTACGATTATATAATTTTAGATGAAGATGAGGAAACGTGTAATTGAATACATATTTCTTCCTTGCCAAAATCTAAATATCTTCCATATCCATCTTTTATATCTAAATTGACATCTTTAATACCTGTGGTATTGGAAGATATGTTGTTTGAAACGGTTTTTCTATTATTCTATAACCGATTGGAACTGTAAACGTTGGAATACTGAAAATGATTTGTTTGTTTTTATTGAAAAATCCACCATCAACCAAATTACAATGAATATTGATAATATCGATGTCGTTTTCAATATTTGCTTTATAAGGAGCAAGTGTAGATTTGGTATACAATTTCTTTTCAAAACCTAATAATTCATCTATTGAGTCTTTTAGATTTAGTCTTATTTTGTTCAGATTTAAATTACCTTCGAATTCAATATTTGGTCTATCCTTATGACTTCCAACAAATTGAGATATAAATTCGTTAATGGAAACATATTCATAACTTCCTGGTAATAATGTTAATAATTTAAATGTTCTTCCATCGTCTTTAGAAATTTTCAATTGGTTATTCTGTTCACTAACATTTCTTATTGAATTGTAAACTGAAAAATATTTTAGGACTATATAATCGTCTTTATTTATAATTCCCTTTTCTAATAATCTTTTTGAAATAGCGTGGATTTCATTTGAATCAGATTGGTGTCCATGTTTCATTGCTTCAATAATTACATTAAGTCTGTTAAGTAATTGTTGGCGGATCATCTGATAAAAAAGTTATTCCTTCTCCAGATATCAAATTATTGATTCATCTATTTCTTCTACGATTGAATTTTCATCCCAATATTCATCGGGTTCATCAACTCCATTCATGGCTCTGATATGTAGGTCTACTTCTTTCAATCTATTTGTTAGAGCTCCTGTTTTTTTAATAGCGTGAAGAAGTTTAAAATATTCTATCAAATCATTGTATTTCCCAATGGCAATGTCTCCTCCGTTAATCAAATCAATTAATCAATTGTGTTAATTTATATATAAAGGGTTTTGTATCTATCTTGAATTGAGGGTAACGATGATCGAACAATATTCTATAACCATTGAATAATAACCCATAATCATCCACAACTGGTTTAATAGACTTTGGTAAAGTCGTTTTATATCATCGAGTGATTTTATAATAAATTCATTTTCTGGAACATTTTCTATAGCAGGAGGTGGAACATTTTCTATAGTGGGAACATTTTCTTGTTGTTTTAATAGAGGCTTAAATATAGTTGATAAACTCTCCTCCATTCCCATTTGCGATAATCTTCTATTTTCAATTTTAGATTTTATTTTATCTTTAGTTCTAATGTATTCTTTATTTTTTTTTAATATTTTATTCCAATCAGTCATTTTTTAATTACAAATATTTGTCATAACTTTTTGTCTAGCTGGTTTTCTTGTAATAACAAAGATATATCATAGATCGTCAGGATTGTTCCATTGTCTTCTACAAAGTTTTTTAAATTCATCTTTCTCCATACCATGGATTATTGATTGGAGTATTTGAGATAGATCTTTATCGTTTAATTCAAACAAAATAAAACAATTAGCGTTCTTTCTAATAAACATTCCGTCCATTCCATAAAATGATTGAGATTGGTATATACAATGACAATTGTGATGTCTTCCTTTAGTAAAGAATTCTTGTTGAACTGTTTGGTTTGATTGTGCTACGCAATCATCGAAAATGATCAGGTTTTTCCTTTTCTTATCGATATTAGACAAATCTAAATCATTCACATTCTTGGTTAGTAAAACTTGAATATCAGTAGGTGTTAATGATGGGTTGTTTTCTTTTATACAATAATTTATAAATTCTTCAGGAGTTTTGTCATTTTGTAGATCTTCATCGTTTTCATAAATTCGAAATATTTGCTGTATGTCATCTTATTGTAAATATTCTAAGGCTTTCAGAAATTGATAATATAATTGATCTGGAGTTGATGTATAAATGTAAAGGGAATTAAAATCTAATAATTTGGGTGTTGTTAACATCTTAAATAAGAGGTGAGTTTTTCTTGATCCTGATTGACCAACAATACACATTAACATTGGATTATGTGGAAACCTATCTGAATGTTTAAATTTTGCAGCCATTTTTTTGCAGCTGCTAATCCTCCGAAAATTAATGGGAGAAGAAACAGAAACCCACCTTCTTTAGCTTGCTTGTCTATTTCATTATAATTAATATTGTCCAGTACTTTATGATTTTTTAGTTTGTTAATCACCGATTGTGAAATATGTATCTTTATACCATTATAAGTAATTGTTTTCGGCTTCCCATTTTCGATTGATTCTAATATTTTAGCGACTAAAACTTCTGGTTTCATTTTTAAAGTTTTTATTTAATTCTATTCATCTTTCTATCCATTATATTCATGATGTGACGAGATTCCTCTAACAAGAGACAATACCCTACCATATCTCCAGCTGTTTTTTCAATGTATACCGACAACTGTACCCCTGTTTTAAACAAATCTTCTTTGTGAGCAGAGATCAAAACAAAATGTAGGATAATTTAAAATAAAGTCGATATAACTAAACTGTGGTATATTTCCAAATAGTTCACTCACAAGCTTATAGTTTCTATACAACTCATTAGTGAACTTTTAATCAGAAATCTACTAACAAGTATAAATATAGAAGGCGCTGAAGACGACTCAGTGATTGGACTGAATCGAGTTTTAAGGTTAGGTCGAAAACAAAAGGATAAAAAACGCCCAAATCTTAGTAGTGTTCGGCAAATTAAAAGTGAAGGATAAAGTCTTAACAACAGCGAGAAAAGAACCCAAGCAATCACCTGTGAGTGTTTCAGAGGATTATTCAGATGAGGTCAGGAAAACTCGCAAATTATTAATACCACACTTGATATCTGCAAAAGAAAATGGAAAACCGGCATTTCTTCAACATGACAAACTTATCATCGATAAAGAAATACTTATTCTGGACGCTGAAACCAACTCGCTACAAAATGTGGGAAGAAAAAACTAGCAATCAAAAATCTACGTTGTTGACAATCAAACAGAAAAGAAATCTAGCAACGTAGAAAACGAAGAAGAAGCGCACTTGTCTATTTTATCATGGAATTGTAGAAGTCTTGTAAATAAACTTAACGACAACATTGTGAAAGATTTCCTTATAAATTATGGTATAGTGGGAATAAGTGAAACATGGATGTACTCAGACGTACCGGAGGCATTGAACTTTCTACCAGGATTTACTTGCCTTACAAAATACAGACAGAAAGGCAAACATGGTGGTCTTCTTGTATATATGTTCGATTCATTGATGCCGGGTGTTGAACAGTTTTACTCCAGAGTAGCAGATATGATCATTATTCAAATGAAGAAAGAATTTTTTAGACTAGAACGAGATATTATCCTGATTTTCATATATGTTTCCCCGGAAATACTATTCCAACTTAGATGTTATAACCTTAGAATGTCTAGAAGATATCCTTAACGATATAAATGTTAACCACAGTCTCTCAGATGTAATCATACCTGGAGATCCTAACTGTCGAACTGGAAACTTACCAGATTATGTTCAAAATGACAATCTAGAACACATCATAGATGAGGAATTATATGAACAGGACACCTTCAAGAGACCAAGAAAAAAAGTGGAGGAAACGGTAAATAATTTTGGATCTATCTTTATCAATATGTGTAAGACTTTGAATATTCATATTTTAAACGGTCGGAAAAAGGAAGACCATGTGCCAATCAACAACCGCTCGAGGAAATTGGAAATGAGAAACTTAACCATTACGTCCGATATAGATGGAATTCTGAACAAATGAGGACTTTAGAACTATGGTTAATAGTGACGAAACTGATATAGATAAACTTGTTTCTAACTTCACTTCTACCCTACAGACTGCTGCTATAAATATGAGGTGTGATGTGAAGCCAAAACAGACTCATCCATTGAAACAGCCAGTGTGGTGGGATAGACAGTGTGAAACGCTAAAAAGGGATAAATATCGAGCCCTTAATATATTCAGATTAACTCGTACCTATGTGGATAATCAGCATTATGTCGAAGCCAGAAGAAAATTTATGAATGAATATGACAAGAAACAAAGAGAATACAAATCTTCAATTCGAACACAAATCGAATCCAACGTGAGTAACTCAAAGAAGTTTTGGAAATCAGTCAAATCACTAACAAATCGATTGGTTTACATATTTTCAAGGGCTATTAAATCACGAAAATAATACCCCAGGAGATGTGCAAACCAATATTAAAAACTTTCTTCATGTCATGACAATTCCTGTAATGACTGTACTAATGATATCCCCTTAGACCTAAGCGAGCCAGTGTCAGAAAGTGAAATTATCGCAAGCCTTTCCTGTATTGCAAATGGTTAGGTCCTTGGCATTAGCGGGATAGAAATTGACATGCTGAAGAAATCAAAACATCTCATAGTCCCTATTCTATACTCTATTTTTAATAAAATATTCGACTCAGGAATATTTCCTGAAGAATGGTCCAAAGCAGAAATAGCTCCAATACACAAAAAAGGTTCGTTAAAGCTTCTAGAAAATTATAGAGGAATTTCCTTATTGCCCACCATGAGTAAAATTTTTACCAAAATTTTAAGTAAACGGTTGTCAACATGGTGTGAAAGTCAAAATAAGTTGGTAGAAAATCAGGCCGGATTTCGAAAAAACTATTCCACAATTGACAACATTTTTACCCTTCAAGGGCTTGTAAGCAAATACATAACAAAACCCAGGGGTCGCGTTTATACTATCTTTATTGATTTTCGCCGAGAATTTGATTCCGTCCAGCTTGAGCCGTTGTGGGTAACTTTACTGCAGTGTGGCATCCATGGTAAATTCATTAACTCGCTTCGAAAAATGTATCAAAAATCTCAATCGTGTATTCGGACCACACATGGGATGACAGAGTTCTTTAAATGTAGCGTTGGCACTAGACAGGGATGTATGTTGGGTCCCCAGCTATTTACGCTTTTTATAAATAATTTTACAACTGAATTGGAACATTGTAAAGGTGTTTTTATATCTGAATCAATTCCAAATGTCTGTGCATTATTGTTCGCAGATGATATTAGCAATGTGAGTGACAACGTTTTTAATCTCCAGCATCAAATTAACCAACTTGAAATATTTTGTAAGAAATTCTCTATGTCCATCAACATTGATAAAACAAAAATAATGGTTTTTAGAAACGGGGGTTATCTTCGACATTATGAAAAATGGCATTACAACAAAAATCCAATCGAAGTAGTAAATCAGTATTCCTATTTAGGCATGGTTTTTACACCAAAGCTAATCTGGACGAAATGCCAAGAAGAATTAGCTTGTAAATCAATGAAAGTCCTAAATCTGATAAAATGTATAGATAATAAATGTGGTGGCATAAATTTTAACACATCAATGTTAATCCTCAATAGAATGTTGATCCCTATTCTCACATTCGCACTCACAAGAAATAGAGAAAATTCAAATTAAATACTTAAAGAGCATACTCAAAGTCCCATTAAATGCAATCAACGCAGCAGTGCTGGGTGATTGTGGTTGCCTACCATTGTTTACTGTTACAAGTGTTAAATGTGTTAAGTATTGGCTAAGACTAGTCCAAAATATGGGAGACAACCGTCTACCAAAACACACTTATTTAATGTTGTTAGCTCAAGATTCAAGCGGGAGAAAAAATTGGGTTTCATCTGTTAAACACCTATTATATACATATGGCTTTGGTTACGCATGGATACTTCAAAATGTTGGGGATAATGAGAAATTTATTGCATTATTTGAGCAGAGAATATCAGACTGTTATACCCAAGAATGGAGTGCTAAAGTGTCTGAAAATTCTCGACTAAACTATTATGATTATTACAAGTCCTTATTACATCCAGAATCATACCTTACAAATATTACAGTAGTCAAATATAGAAAGGCATTAGCAATATTATATTTTATTTAGATGTGGTTACCACAATCTTTTCGCAACCAAAGGCCACTGGAATGATTTACCCATAGAAAACCAAATATGTCAGTTGTGCTCAAGTGGGGAGAGAGAAGATGAATTTCACTTCCTAATAAAATGTAATTTTTTTGGTCGATCTTAGGATATCCATTAATGATTTCATAAAACCGTATTCACCACTCACATCATTCATTAATATTATGTGTAGCAAAAATAGAGATGTTCAGAACAAACTTGCAAAATTTATCTACCAGGCTCTTAAAAAAAGAAAGGAAGGTTTAAATTTGTTATAAACTTGTGTATGTAAAAAGTTTAGATGTATTATTGTTTCAATTATCTAATTACATGTATATATTTATTATAATTGTTATTTAATGTAAACTGTAATTTGTATTATATTCAAACTCGACTAAGAAATGAAATTGTATATGTACTGTGGGCTTATGCCTAAAATACAAAATAAACTATTATTATTATTATTATTATTATTATTATTATTATTATTATTATTATTATTATTATTATTATTATTATTATTATTATTATTATTATTATTATTATTATTATAATCCTTTATATCTGGGTCAATTTTCAAAGGTTGATTTGGATAGTTTTCATTGTTTAATCTTACTTGAACCCTTTTTATTTTCGGATCTCCAAAGTTGTCACCAGTTACTTTAAAAAGGTTGTTGTTGTTCGTTTGTGAATCTGGAAGATTTTTGAAACCAAGTATTAAATATCTCGTTGGTTTTGTGGTATTCGTCACTTGCCATGTGAAATTCTCCCCTGTGATTGTCATCGATCCAATCGTATTTCTTCTTAAAAATGCTATTTCAATATCTTTTTTCAAACTACTAAGAAGTCTCGTTTCTGGCACGTATAATTGGATATCGGTTATTTCTAATTTAGCATTTGAATTGTTTTCTCCAAAAAATATTCTATCGTTATTTATTAATCTTTGAAGATGGATTTTGAAGGGTAGTCCAATGTACACTTTTCTGTGCTCAAGTTATCCAAACAACGGGTAGAGACTCCAGTTTATATACGAACCCCAACTATTTCTATCAATAGGTTTATTGTAAAAAACAACCCTCTGTTTATAACCTTCATTATTTTGAAATTTTGTGATATTGATCAAATTGTTAACAGTAGTTCTAACTGTCGCCAGGTTGTCGTAAATTATCTTGTTGAGATTGTATTTCCCCATCTCCCATGTCTGGCATCCAACCCGATGCCGTTGTATAATTTTTTGGATACAGAAGAGTTTTCAGCATCGTCCGGGGAACATCCTCTCTCCCCCATTCTGCCATGAATATATTAGCATACAAAGGTGCAAATCGTTTTCCCATGGCAGTTCCAGATGTCTGAAGGTAAACTTTCTCATTGAATATAAAATCATTTCGTCTAAGACATATATCTAAAAGTTCAATAATTTCGTCATCAGGTCTATTAGAGTCTGGCTTTCTATCAAAAGCCTTTCTGACAGCCAGGAGTCCAGAATCATTATCAATTCGAGTGTACATACTTTGAACGTCTAGAGAAACCAAGAGCGCATTTGCCGGAATATTAAGTTGTTTGATTTTTTGTACGAAGTCATTTGTGTCTTTCAAATAGGCAGGATGTTTAGAAGCAAGAGGCAAGAGGAAATGATCGATATACTCATATTCTGTAGGACTCACTTGCACAGTCCGAGATAATTGGACGACCCTTGGGAATTTTTAGTGGCTCAAACCATTCTGTTTCGGGATTTTTATGGATTTTTGGAAGTGTATACATGTGACGTTGTCTAGGGGCTGCGTCCGGTTTCAAATAATTAAATTGTTTTTGATTTATAAAGTCTTTGTTCACTAGAGTTTTTAGAATTCCTGTAATTATGGTAGCAGTTTCTTGGTAAATTGGATTCGGGAGAACAGAGTAATGAGCAGTATTGCCTAGTTGCGCTTCTGCTTCTTTGATATAATCCTGCCTATTTAAAATGACACAACAACTACCTTTGTCACTTTTCTTAATAACAACGGATTTATCATTTCTTAGAGCGTTCAAAGCAGTACGTTCAGCGTGAGATAAATTATTGCTTTCATTTACCAGTGGTAAATTGGAAACTTGGTCATTCATTTCTTTAAACACGTCTAAAGAGATCTATGGTTTTATCAGCTGGGGTAAATTTTGATTTTTCAATAAACTTGGTTATAGGACCACGTGAAGGCGTATTTCTATAAAAAATAATTGAGCTTCAAGTTCCGTTGAAATCGTTCAGTAGCTTCAAGTAGAGGAGTGTGCGACGTCATTTTTCGGGAAGGTACGAATTTGAGTCCTTTATTTAGTAGGCTTCGTTGTGCATCATTGAGGTTCTGGGAGCTTAAGTTAACTATAGTTTGTCCCAATTGTGATATTATAGGACCCCTGCTATTAGTTTAAAGGTGTGGATGATATATGGTTGATCCAGTGCTGTAAAATGTTATCGGCTGTCTTAGGTTCCCAATGTATGTGGTCATTCTTTGTTTTGATATTGAAGGCTACTGGCGGAATAATGGTGACGTTTGGTGGAGACTGTTTGGAATTTAGTTCATTAAAAGCTTGAATATTTTTGTTGTATTCTTTGAATTTCTGTTGGAATGCGAAGCTGGTTGGGATATGGGTCAAGTAAAGTTTGGAATCAGGGAAGGTGTTTGAGGCTGAAGATAACAAATCCATCATCTGTCTATGTGAAGAAGAAGCAGGTTCACTACGGTTGTTTAACCCAATATAGAAGACAATATGTTCTGGGCTGCCAGAGGAAGATTGGTATTCAGACATGATATTTTTCAGATGGCTAATTTTACCACCAGATATGACTCTATTTGAGTATTTGGTCTACCCCGGTTAATTCTACTCAAATTAGACGAACCGATGATTAAAACTGGTTTAGTTACAGGTGGGAGGATCCATTGTGCTTTGTTGCGGTTATCGTGCCGGCGTGGTGATAATGGGGCCTCCAGGTTCAGGTCTAAGCGTCGACATGAGGATTTCTGTGCTGCTAGTTTTGAGGATTGAGGGGGAGGAGATGATGGAGGTGATGGTATTGGCTGAGATAAGGACAATCTTGGTGATGTTCTGATAGGGGATTGTGGTGGCTGAAAATTTTTACTGACAGAAGATGGTAAAGGTTTAGACGTTGAAGAAAAAGATGGAGGACTGGTTGCCTTAGGAGCAGAACTAGTAGTTAAAGAAGTGTTTGGTTTTGTTGTTCTTACTGACATCAGAGGTTGAGGGGGTGAACTAGAAGAAGTAGAGGGTTGATTGGAATTGCAAGTAGACAATTGGCTAATAGAAGACTTGGAAGTGGATGGATAGCTGAAAACAGACTGTTGATTGGCAGTGGAAGATGAGGGTTGGTAAAAAATGGGGTTAGGTTAAGGATTTGCAACAGTTCTAACTATATATTTACATTTATGACTACTTTAGGGTTAGATTGAGGGCTTGCAACAGTTCTAACTATATATGTTACCTTTGAGACCACTTTAGGGTTAGGTTGAGGGTTTGCAACAGTTCTAACTATATATGTAACCTTTGAGACCACTTTAGGGTTAGGTTGAGGGCTTGCAACAGTTCTAACTATATATGTTACCTTTGAGACCACTTTAGGGTTAGGTTGAGGGTTTGCAACAGTTCTAACTATATATGTAACCTTTGAGACCACTTTAGGGTTAGGTTGAGGGCTTGCAACAGTTCTAACTATATATTACTTTTGTGGCTACTTTAGGGATTGTAGGTTGTAACATTGCGGTTAAGCAATGCTACGAAAGCACAGGCACAGGCATGTAGGCATTACCTCCAGTGATAAGAGTATCGTATGTGCAGTTGTGCACAAAATATGGAATGAAAAGATCAAGTAATCATCCACAATCCCTACAACCCGAAATGCAAAAAAAAAAACACCACCGGCCCCCACAGGAACATCAACACCAACGGAAACCACAATAAATGATTTTTACTTGTGAAACTGAAAAGTTTAATGGAAAAAAGGGAGGAATGGGACATAGCCTTAAAGCATGTTGAAGATAATGACGAGGAAAGGCACTCTATAGATAGTGGTTACACAAGAAATAAGGAGAAATCTACCACGGACTAAGATATCATTTAAATTTTGATTGTTAGGTTGAGGGTTTGCAACAGTTCTAACTATATATTTACATTTGTGACTACTTTAGGGTTATGTTGAGGGTTTTCAACAATTCTAACTATATGTTACCTTTGAAACAGGTTAAGGTTCGCAACAGTTCTGACTATTTATGTTACCTTTGTGGCTACTTTAGGGTTGGGTTGATGGTTTGCAACAGTTCTAACTATATATGTTACCTTTGTGGCTACTTTAGTGATTGTAGGTTGTAACATTGCGGTAAAGCAATGCTACGAAAGCACAGGCACAGGCATGTAGGCTTGCAACAGTTCTAACTATATATGTTACCTTTGTGGCTACTTTAAGGTTAGGTTAAGGTTTAGCAACTAGAAAAAAATTGAAACAATTGCAACAATAGCAACCATTTCAGAATCATGTGAAGAGAAAATAGCAGAATAGCACACGTTTGAAAACAATGTTTCTACAGTTTCAAATATGAGAAAATAAATAATAGAAAAAAAGTGTTGCTACAAAACCTTTCTATTCTTAGAAAAATAGAAAGAATTGCAACAATAGCAGCCATTTCAGATTTATGTGGAGAGAAAATAGCAGAATAGCAAACGTTAGAAAAGAACGTTTCTACAGTTTCAATTATTAGCAAAATAGCAAGCGTTGCTACAAAAACTTTCTTTTAATAGACAAAATAGAAAGAGTTAGAACACTGATTTTCTAAAATTGCATTGAAAATATAGTAAATAGCAAGTTTTTAACGGAATACCTAAGGAGTTCTATCTAGAATTCTGGACGGCGATTGGCGAGGATCTTACTGATACAATCAATAACATTTAGATGTATCACACTCAACACCTAACAGACACTCAAAGCACTGCTATCATTACCATCTCCTTCACACACCAATAATGCCACGTTTACTTCTTAAATATTCACATTTCTACTATCACTCCCTTGAATGAACTAGTTACGCCAACTGGTGGTTATTGTAATCACACACCAGTAATGCCACGTTTGATTCTTAAATATTCACATTTCTACTATCACTCCCTTCCATAGACATAGAAATTCTATGTCTATGCTCCCTTCAATGAACCAGATACGCCAACTGGCGGTTATTGTAATTTTTGATATGTTCACAGGTCCATGTTGATGGTATTCTGCCAATTCTATGATAATATCTGCTCCGCAACCATCACTGTGAACTATTAAAGATAGCTTGCCAGGCAAGGTAATATACGCCCACTGGCAGCATTTATTTCAAATAAAAACTTTTCAGTAAGGTTACAATAAGTGGAATGAAATATTCAACCTTCCAACCTATTTTTTCTAGGGTCTCTAGTTTCATTAAAAACTGTCAAGAATTGTACCTAATAACAACTCATTAAATATTTTTCGGTATTTTTATGATTTGCAATAGGGTTCTCCCTTAATAATATTTTGATATTTTTAATTCTCAATAAGGCTCATCCTTGGTTGATATTAAACAATTTCAGCGAGTTTTGTCAAAAAGGAATTTTTTAGAGTGTCCACAAGCCAAAAGTTGAAAGCGTTTTTGAAAACAGGCGCAATAACTGACAAAATATTTTTCGATTTATCTGATTTTCAATAGGGTTTATCCTTGTGAGAAAACAAATACTAAAGCCAAGTTTCATTAAAATCCATTAAAAATTGTTCTCCCAAGAGTGTTTACAAGCTATTTCTTTAACAAATGTTGTCGAGGGGGAGTGGATCCGGGTATGAAATACCACACCAAGGGTTCAATAAAACAAAGTTTATTAACTGAACAAAAACCCTGAAAGTACAAAAATAGCAATTACAATCAGGTAACATATATACAATTGAAATAGAATAATAACTTACTCTAAACTAAAATACAGAATGAATACTATAAATGCATTATCACCATAATCATATGAAATATATTAAAAAACATGTGCATATAAAGGAATAAACGAAACGCTTAACGTAAATACTAAATAAATTAAATAATAACCTACCCTGTAAAGGGGTTTTAAACTAATTAAACTGGCGTAGGTGAAGTACCTTACCAGAATTGTAGTGTAATATATATTGGTGAACAATAAAAGAATGTATGAAAGTAATTTATATAAGTATTATGTAATGTATACTGCATAAGAGACTATGAATTAAGCGAAAAGGATAGAAAAGCAAGATGGCTGACACCAGTTACTATGGTAAACAAAAGGCAATAACTATAAAACTATTAATTAGATAATAACATACTGTTGTGTCCGCTTACCGATAGTCAAGTCTTCTTGGTGTCTCTGTTGTATAGTAGAGTTCTGTAGCGTTGTAGTAGTGATCTTTCTCTCTCGGTGGTTCAGGATAGAAGGGGGCGATGATAGCCTCATCTTGGGCATATACACTGCTGAATTGCACGTGCATAGCCCCATTGGTTATTACCGGGGTTAAAGGCCAGGGCAAAGGTCAACAGTCAAGTCAACAGTCAGGTCAATATAATAACTACGGATACCCAAACACAACACCCCCCCAATTGAAAGGAACCCGTCCTATCATAAAAACTATATTCCAGCTTTACTTAAGCTCAATATAGAACACTGTACAAAGGCCAAATTACTTCTCGACCCGAAACTATTTACAGATACTGGTATCTGGGCGGGATCGCCCCTCACAGCCACAATCATCTAGGACATCTTTCTTAGTTGTCTATAGTCATGGGGACTGACTAGACACATTGCGGCCAATAGACACCGCCAATGTGCTAGACCAGCCTCCCAAGTCAAGGGGGAAATTTTTGGGCTAATTGGACGTCTCAAACCCAGAAAACGGCCCACCACCATCATCGCTTCCTGTGCTTTCGCGGTAACATTGCAAAGGGGCGAAACCAGGCAACTTTGGTTGATTGCCCTCGCCAACCCCCACAATGAACCGGAAGCTCCGGGGACCCGGGCTGCAAGAGACCGCATAAACATTACCAGTTTATGTACTTCACCAGATTTCATGGCCTCAGGGTTTTCCAAGATTGTGCAAAGGGCTGGTAAGTGTTCCCCATAGACATGTTCTTTAAGACGTCTAGTGGTTTTTCCACACCCAGGGAAGGGACAGGGCGAAACACCTCCCCGATGCCCCCTTGGCGCCTCGGTCCTCCTCAGACCACTCAGTTCCAAATCCATGAGTGAGGGTATCTCCTTCACTGGAGGAACCGTAATCTTAAATTTCTTGCAAGGGTGGGGCGACACAGTTTCTTCCACCCGGCGTTTGATTGGGCGGTCAAAAATTGTTACGTCGAAACCAGGTATAGAGTCGTCCGATAAGGCAGTAATAGAGTCGTCCGGGAAAACGGGAATAGAGTCGTTCAGTAAGGCGGGAATAGAGTCGTCAGGGTAAACGGGAATAGAGTCATCCGGTAAGATGGGAATAGAGTCATCATGGGAAACAGGAACAGAGTCATCAGGGGAAACAGGAACAGGGACAAGGGAATCCTGGTCGACCGAAGTGACCCTCTCCACCTCCATCAACTGCGCCTCCCAATCCTCGGGCGCAGAGACTTGAAGACCGAAAACCCTCCTCCTCTGCCTCTTATCGTGCACAACTTTCACCCAATCCATATCTGGAAATAACAAGCGGATTGATGACACTCTGGCCCCCGTTCCTTGGGCACATAATGGACATGTATACTTATCTATGGTTTGTGCCTCCTCCGGAGTCATCCCAACACAATCTCCATGAAACCATTCTTCACAAAGATCGCATTGTATACCAAATGCATTTCCCCATGGTTTCCTACACAAACAATATTTATCAGAATTTCTCTGACCTCTCCCCCCCTCTAGAATGAATTTTCTATATTCCTGTGCCCACTGTGGAATTTCATGACTAAAGACCGGTTTCATTCTATCATGATGGAGGACAGAAATAGACTTAGCAGTCTTAACTTTAAATAGCAAGGGAGATAATTTTTGGGCAATCACTGCTGGCCCCTTCCATACAGGACTTAATTTCTTAGCTTTCCCTTTGACAACACTAGTATCAAGAAGATAGACATAATCCCCAGGATTGTAAGTATAAACTCTCATCTTAACATCGTAATCTCTCTTCATTTTTTTCTGAACTGTTTGAAGATTTTCACGTGCAAGGGTATGGGCACGGGTGATAGAAATTTCAAGAGAGGCTACATATTCATCTAAATCTTGATCTTTATTACTTTTCGAACTTGTGCCAAAAATAAGATCAGAGGGCAAATTGACTTCCCGGCCCAGCATAAGCATATTGGCAGTGTAACCTGACTGGCGGTTCACACATGATCGCAAAGCACAGGCAATTTGCGATATATATACATCCCAATCAGACTGATTACTTGACACATAACAACGAACTGCATTCATCAAAGTACGATTAAACCTCTCCACTTGGCCATTGGACGAAGGTCTGTAAGGAGTAGTACGAGTCTGATGTATATGAAGTAATTCACATAAAGAACTAAACAACCCACTCTGAAAATTTCGACCTTGATCCGTAAAAATATGCAAAGGGTAACCAAACCTTGTAAAAAACGTATCCACTGCAGCTTTTGCTGTAACCTCAGCAGTTTGCGAGGGAAGGGGCACACATTCGACCCACTTCGTAAACTGATCTACCATCATAAGCACATATTCATTTCCTGCTAACGACCGTGGCAAAGGACCTAAAAAATCTAGATGTACTCTTTCCATAGGAACACTAGCTTGATAATTCACTAAAGGAAATTTCCCTAATCGAGTAGCTTTTTTCTGAGTACTGCAAACATCACAAGTATTCACAAAATTTTGAACATCTTTCCTAAGAGTATACCAATGAAACTTTTCTTTTACCTTAGCCTTTGTTCTATTAATACCTTGATGAGCTGCCGAGGGAACTTCATGGCACAATCTCAGCAATTCTGGCACACAACTTCTTGGCATAACTCTCTTGACTGTGTTAGTCTTAGGATCTTTATAACACAAAACATCTTGGGAATTCAACTGAAAAAGCGATCTATTCAACCAATAAGTCTTACTTGTGGGACTACTCAAAAACAAATCTGCTTCTGAAGGGCACTTCTGGTCCTTCAACCAATCTAAAACAAAACTAAGTTCAATATCATTTTTCTGACTATCAACTAAAAATCTATCTGGATCATCTATTAAAGAAATACCAGAAGGAACGTTATCGGACTCTGGGGTAACGGCACCTACTTGACTTTTGCTACCCTCAGGCTCTTTGTCACCTTCACAGAACTCCTCCAATTTATCCTTCCATTCTTTCTTAACTTTTGAGAAATCATAAAATTCATCGAGAACTGAAATAGGAGCAGAGTCTAAAGGTAAAACATCATCAACATCCAATCGTGAAAAGCTTTACAACAATATTCACAACCTAAACATGGCAATTCTGAGGGCTTTAGAGTCATTTTAAACTCTGGGCAAGGGCTTTTAACTGGTAGCCTACTTAAAGCATCACCATTTCCATGTTCAATTCCAGGTCGATGCACTATATGCATCTGAAATTGTTCTAATTCCTGTATCCATCTAGCTAATTGTCCAGTAGGGAGCTTAAATCTTAACAACCATGTTAAGCTACTATGGTCAGTTCTAAGGGTAAACGAACGACCCAACAAATAATGCCTAAACTGCTTAGTAAATCTTACTATAGCTAACAATTCTAACCTTGTTGCACAATACTTCCTCTGACAGGGAGTTAGGGCTGAACTAGCATACGAAATAACTCTCTCCTGACCATCTTGAATTTGACTCAAAACTGCACCTACAGCAACACCAGATGCATCTGTATCCAGGATAAAATCACCATAATCGTTTGGTAAGCCCAACACTGGAGGGCTAACAAGGGAATTTTTCAAATCTTCAAAAGCATTCTGCTCTTTCCCCCCAATGAAAAGGAAATACAAGGGAATAGCTTTCTGGGCTAAACAATACCTTCACCACCCACAATTCGACCAAGAAATTCTACTGATTCCCTAAAAGATAGCTTGCCAGGCAAGGTAACATACGCCCACTGGCAGCATTGAATTTGAAAAATAAATAGAGCAATAACTCAAAAAACATTCACTGAATTAATATTGAAGTTAAGGGCAAAAACTCAAAAACTGTTCATGGAAAATTGTTAAATTAGAACTTGACCACCATCTTATCTATTTCAATACTCTTACCAAGTTTCATCAAATCTATTAAAAAATTGTAGCTTATTTTGCACCCACAAATATTTTTGACGCAGTTTTATTAAGTCAAGGTCAATAACCCAAAAACCATTTGTTAAAAAAAGTCAGAAATTCAAACTTGACTGAGGTCTTATCAATTCTGATGCTTACACCAAGTCAAAATCCTTTGAAAATTAAAGCTTCTTATTGCAACCACAATAGAATTTTGACGCAATTTTACTAAGTCAAGGGCAATAACTTAAAACAATTCATTGAAAAACTGTCAAATTCAAACTTGACTGAGGCCTAATCAATTCCAATGCTCACAACCAAGTTTCATCAACATCCTCTGAAAATTGGAGGATTTATTGCATCGAAACTAAAATTTTGACAAGATTTTTCTAAGTCAAGGCCATAACTCAAAAACAGTTCATGCGATAATTTCTATTTTCGAACTTGACCGAGATATCATCAATATATACAGGTATACCTAGTTTCATTAAGATCGGATAAAAACTGTAGCTTCAATTGTGGATACAACCCGAATTTGACGCGTTTTTACTAAATCAAGGGCGATAACTCAAAAACCGTTCCTGCGATAATTTCAATTTTCGAACTTGACCGAGATATCATCAATATATACAGGTATACCAAGTTTCATTAAGATCGGATAAAAACTGTAGCTTCAATTGTGGATACAACCCGAATTTGACGCGTTTTTACTAAGACAAGGGCAATAACTCAAAAACCGTTCCTGCGATAATTTCCATTTTCGAACTTGACCGAGATATCCTTAATACATACATGTATACCGAGTTTCATTAAGATCGGATAAAAACTGTAGCTCTATTGTCAATACAACCCAAATTTGACACGTTTTTACTAAATCAAGGGCAATAACTCAAAAACCGTTCCTGCGATAATTTCCATTTTCGAACTTGACCGAGATATCCTTAATATATACATGTATACCAAGTTTCATTAAGATCTGATAAAAACTGTAGATCTATTGTGGATACAACCCAAATTTGACACGTTTTTACTAAATCAACGGAAATAACTCAAAAACCGCTCATGCGATTATTTCTATTTTGGAACTTGACCGAGATATCATCAATATACACATGTATACCAAGTTTCATTAAGATCGAATAAAAACTGTAGCCTCTATTGTGGATACAACCCAAATTTGACGCGTTTTTACTAATTCAAGGGCAATAACTCAAAAACCGTTCCTGCGATAATTTCCATTTTCGAACTTGGCCGAGATATCCTTAATATATACATGTATACCAAGTTTCATTAAGATCTGATAAAAACTGTAGATCTATTGTGGATACAACCCAAATTTGACGCGTTTTTACTAAGTCAAGGGCAATAACTCAAAAACCATTCATGCGATAATTTCCATTTTCGAACTTGACCGAGATATCATCAATATATACATGTATACCAAGTTTCATTAATATCGGATAAAAATTGTAGCCTCTATTGTGGATACAACCCAAATTTGACGCGTTTGCACTAAGTCAAGTGCAATAACTCAAAAACCGTTCATGCGATAATTTCCATTTTCGAACTTGACCGAGATATCATCAATATATACATGTATACCAAGTTTCATTAAGATCGGATAAAAACTGTAGCCTCTATCGTGGATACAACAAATGTGGACGGACCGACGGACGGACGGACAGGGGCGACGGCAATATACGTCCACATTTCCATGTGGGCGTATAAAAATACACATTTACTAGGTTTAAGTTTCAAATTATACTCTATAAACCTACTGAGAACCGCCTTAAGATTTTCCACATGTTCCTCAAACGATTTTCCTAATATCATAGCATCATCAAGAAACGCTAGGGCTATATTCCAAGTAAGTCCATGTAAAACCAAATTTATAGCTCTTGAAAATGTAGCAGGGGCATTGCATAACCCAAAGGGCATCCTCTTAAACTGAAATAACCCCATACTTTGTAAGAAAAGCAGTTTTCTCACGATCTTCTTCTCGGAGTTGGATTTGCCAATAAGCAATATAACAGTCGCATTTGCTGAAAAACACATTACCTGCAAGGATATCTAAACAATCACCAATTATAGGAAGGGGATACGTATCTTTTTTGGTAACCTGGTTCAGTGCACGATAGTCAATACACCATCTGAGAGAACCATCCGGTTTCCTAACAAGGACAGGTCTACTAGCCCATTCCGAATGCGAGGGCTCAATAACCTCCTTTTCAAGCATACGTTTGATCTCAGTTTCCTCCTCCTTACTATAACACATGGGAGTCCTTTTCATTCTTTGCTTAATGGGAACTGCATCCCCTGTTTCTATTTTATGCTCAATAGCATCGAATGAACCTAAATCATACTCATCCTTAGCAAAGGCAACTTGAAACTCATTTAAAACTTTAACAAGAACACTTTTTTGATCTTCAGTCAAAAACTCACTGGATCTATTAAACAAATCAACTAAATGTACGGGAACCTCATCACAATGCTCATCCTTATTAACTACATTAACCTGACAAGGATTAACTTTTTCCCTATCGCTATGACAGTAATCAGAATCACTTAGAAGGGGATTAACATACTCCGGGCTCTTACCATCATCTACAGGCCCAACTTGAATAAACTGAGCATCACTCACTTCGTGACCAAACCCAATCAGTTTATTTTCCTGTAGAACTATAGCCTTATCCGTCACATTAATCAAACAAACTACAGGATTCTGATAACCGGAATGTAAAGTTCTTCCAATCATTAATTCTTCATCTATCAAAGGTTCAACAAAATACTGATCAATTTTCAAATCAATTGAACATTCAACACGAACTACAGATCTAGGACCAATCTTGATTTCTTCAGGAATTGTAATCCTAGACAAAACCGGATCTACAAATTTATTTCTATCTACAAAGGGAATTGCATGGTCATCTAATATGAGACACTCAGTACTTAGATCTAGCTTAGCTTTCCTAGCTCTTAGAATGTCTAAACCTAATATAGCACCCTCTGCAATATCTGCAACATATACTACACCTATATACACAACAGGACCAATTTTAATCTCCACAGGGCCAACAAGTAAACCAGACATCTTAGTACCCTTTCCAGCCAAATACAAGGTAACCTCCTTAAGATTCTTAAGTTCACTTTTACACTTCAAGTTATCGAAAAATACCCTCGACAATAATGTTACATCTGACCCCGAATCAATGAGAGCATTAGTCTGGCAACCCCCAACTTCTACAGTCACCTTACAGGCTCTGGAATACCCTATAGGCCCATTCATCTAAGTCTTCAAAGTCTCCTTGACAAGCTGTATTGAAATCCATCAAAGCAACTTCCGACGAATCTGACTTATCAAATCTATTGCTTAACTTAGTAATCAACATACTAAACGATATATCCGGGTACCTTTCTAACAAACTCTGTAAATAATCACTAGCTTTACTTGTGAGACAATAATCTAAAAATTGAATCATAAGATTTTCATTACCAAACCAAGACTGATTTCGACAATAAATCTGAAACTGTTTCAAGAAATATCTTCAAACTTCATAACCAGAAAAACATAAACCATAAGGAATACTTTTAAGGTCTAACCTTTGAACATAATAAGGTCTGGTATTAGGCAAAGTTCTCTGATGCGAACGACCTGAAAAATTATAACTGGGCCTGGGGATAGGTCTCTCATTTCCAAAATTAGGACCATGCCTACTATGAGACGAACCATCTTTCTGCCTGGTAAAGTTTCTCCAAGTATCATTTTCAACAAAACCTTGTCTAACATCATTGGGAAAATAAGGGTATGCCGGGGTAGAAGCACCCAAGAAATCATTATAGTACTTCCTATTGCTTTGGTAATCAGGAGTAGGTGGGGGCGGAAAATTCATTTCACCCATCTCACTTGCTTCTCTAACAGGCATTTGGGATTCCTGATCAAAATTAAGCAAATCCTTATTCTCAACAACCGAATCCATGATACAGTCTAAACAGGTTAACAAAGGATCATCCATTCACAAAAAAACAACAGAATATTAACAACCACTGTTCCCAATCAAACAAAATAAACATAAAACTGAATCCTATTTCCCGGTCTACTAAACAAGGTCTTACACGCCTAATCTAATCAACCGAAAAATAAACACCGATTTCAACTACAAAAATCTCGCTAATCAACAATGTAAATATTCCGAAAGTAGTTTAAACACAAAGTAAAAACCATACACTAACGAAATATTACAAAAATAAAACTATATTTCTAATCAGGGCAAAGGATTGATACCGATTGTATGTTGGGTAGTATATCAATGGCAGGACGCCATTTCTACACACCCGCCGTGTATTCCAAAACGAGGCGTAAACAATCGATACAACACCACACCCCCTCCCTTTTCGAAAAAGTCGTGGTTATGGATAAGGGAAATACTCAACCATCCGCACTACCATTTGTTGTGTCCGCTTACCGATAATCAAGTCTTCTTGGTGTCTCTGTTGTATAGTAAGAGTTCTGTAGCGTTGTAGTAGTGATCTTTCTCTCTCGGTGGTTCAGGATAGAAGGGGGCCATGATAGCCTCATCTTGGGCATATACACTGCTGAATTGCACGTGCATAGCCCCATTGGTTATTACCGGGGTTAAAGGACAGGGCAAAGGTCAACAGTCAAGTCAACCGTCAGGTCAATTTAATAACTACGGATACCCAAACACAACAATACCTTATACAATGAAATCCAAATACACAGATTATATTGAAACAATATAACACAAAATATCTAGTTACACTGCCAAAAAAATATATTGAAGGAGATTCAATATATAACACATCAAATACAAAATACCATCCTTTCAGTTGCAAACTAAGAGACTGAATGACACCCAGGGTTGTCAGGTCAAACATACTAATTAGATTTCAGATTAAAGTTAGAAAATCTGAGGTGATGAAAGCTCAGAGACAGAGAAAGGTATAGGGTGTGACTTTAACTAGTTGTTAGATTACAGTAGTGACGGAAACAAACTAATTACATGTACAAATAATCTACATTAAATTTCACTCTTCAACACAAATGAATTACAATGTTTTCGTTTTTCAAAAAATTTAATTACAACAATTACAATCACTCCATGAAGTAAGTGTATCCATTGGCCACAAAAATTGGTCTCAATTGCATTAGTTCAGGAACTCGCTTCTCTTAGCGCCGCCCATTTATTATTTACTATATACGATATGTAGACTTAACTAACAATCCCGGAACCTAATTCTTCACAAAATTCAGTGACTGCATTATAGGCCTAATCTACATCCTTTTCCACAACAGATTTCATGATGTCTGAAAGGTATGTACGCATTTTATGTTCTGCCTGGAAATAATAAAACAATGCTCATGTATCTTAGATCTTTTTGTAAAAAAATTTTTGATTGGTGATATCAATATAGGGAGTGGATATTCGCCAGCCGGGTGGCAAATAGCTTAGAGCGATACATTTGGCTATTCGCCACCCGAGTGGCAGAAAAAATCTCTATATATTCATGAAATAGCGTCAATTTTGTTATACCTGTTTTAACAGTAGCAAATTAGCCATCTCTGACTAATTTTAAATGGATTTTGTCAAGTTCAGACAAGAGAGTTCTAATATAAATTGAATTTATTGCAATGAAATGAAAGTAGAGATTCCACCATTTTGTTTATACGAGATTAGCATACATCCCAAAAGGTCCTAGTGTTATGAAATTTAGCTTCCCCTGTAGGCCTACATAATATGACAAATACGATAGCCATGTACTGGTACTGAATATTATACACATGTGGTAAGCATTGTGTACGGGTGGTAAGTAAGGCACACGGGTGGTAAGGAAGGCATATGGGTGATATATGATAAAAAACAAGACGTACTGGTACTTAATATGATAAAAGAATGGTGTACTAGTGGTAAGTAAGACGCATGGGTGGTATATGATAGTAAACAAGAATTACTGGTACTAATTATGATGCACGGGTGGTACACAGTGTGCACGGGTGGTAAGCAAGTTCTATAGGTGGTATGTGATAGTAAACAAGATGTACTGGTACTAAATATGATACACGGATGGTAAACATTGAAGCAAGGTTATGGATGGTATAAGATAGCAAACAAGACATACTGGCACTAAATATGATACACGGGTGGTAAACAGTGTGCACAGGTGGTTTATGATAGTATACTGTCTGGTACTAAAATGACTAACAGGTGGTAAACAGTATGTACGGGTGGTAAGTAAGGAGTAAGGGTGGCAAGTAAGGTCTACAGGTGGTATATGATAGTAAACAGGATGTACAGGTACAAAATATGATACACGGGTGGTAAGCAAGGTGTAGGATGTAAAGGAAGGTATATGGGTGGCATATGATAGTAAACAAGATGTACTGGTACTGAATATGATACACATGTGGTAGGCATTGTGTACGGGTGGTAAGTAAGGCGCACGGATGGTAAGCCATGTGTACGGGTGGTAAGTAAGGCGCACAGGTGGTAAGCAAAGTGTACTGGTGGTATATGATAGCAAACAAGACGTACTGGTACTGAATATGATCAACGGGTTGTAAACAGTGTGTACGGGTGGTAAACAAGGTCTATGGGTGGTAGATGATAGTAAACAAGACGTACTGGTACTGAATATGGTACACGGGTCGTAAAGAGTGTGTACGGGTGGTAAGTAAGGTGTACGGGTGGTAAGCAAGGTGTACGGGTAGCATATGATAGTAAACAGATGGACTGGTACTGAATATGATACACGGGTGGTAAGCATTGTGCAGGGGTGGTAAGTAAGGCGCACGGGTGGTAAGCAAGGTGTACTGATGGTATATGAATATGATAGAAAACAAGACGTACTGGCACTAAATATGGTACACGGGTTGTAAAGAGCGTGTATGGTGGTAAGCAAGGTCTATGGTGGTAAGCAAGGTATACAGGTGGCATATGATAGTAAACAAGATGTACTGGTACTGAATATGATACACGTGTGGTAAGCATTGTGTACGGGTGGTAAGTAAGGCACATGGGTGGTAAGCCATGTGTATGGGTGGTAGGTAAGGCGCACGGGTGGTAAGCAAGGTGTACTGGTGGTATATGATGGCAAACAAGACGTACTTGCACTAAATATGGTACAAGGGTCGTAAAGAGTGTGTACGGGTGGTAAGTAAGGTGTACAGGTGGTAAGCAAGGTGTACAGGTGGTAAGCAAGGTGTACAGGTGGCATATGATAGTAAACAGATGTACTGGTACTGAATATGATACACATGTGGTAAGCATTGTGTACGGGTGGTAAGTAAGGCACACGGGCGGTAAGGAAGGCATATGGGTGATATATGATAAAAAACAAGACGTACTGGTACTTAATATGATAAAAGGATGGTGTACTAGTGGTAAGTAAGACGCATGGGTGGTATATGATAGTAAACAAGAATTACTGGTACTAATTATGATGCACGGGTGGTACACAGTGTGCACGGGTGGTAAGCAAGTTCTATAGGTGGTATGTGATAGTAAACAAGATGTACTGGTACTAAATATGATACACGGATGGTAAACATTGAAGCAAGGTTATGGATGGTATAAGATAGCAAACAGACATACTGCCACTGAATATGATACACTGGTGGAAAACAGTATGTACAGATGGTAAATAAGGTGTAAGGGTGGCAAGTATGGTCTACGGGTGGTATATGATAGTAAACAGGATGTACGGGTACTTAATATGATACACGGGTGGTAAGCAAGGTGTACAGGTGGTAAGTAGGGTATATGGGTGGCATATGATAGTAAACAAGATGTACTGGTACTGAATATGATACATGTGTGGTAGGCATTGTGTACGGGTGGTAAGTAAACAAGAAGTTCTGGTACTATAATATACCACCCGTGCATCTTTTTTTTGTATTAACAATATGTATTACATTTGCACCGTACCACCCATACACAATGTTTACCACCCTTGTATCATATTCAGTACCAGTACATCTTGTTTACTATCATATACAACCATTACACATTACTCACCACCCGTACACACTATTTACCACCCTTGTATCATATTCAGTACCAGTACGTCTTGTTTAATATCATCTACCACCATTACACCTTGTTTACCACCTGTACACACTGTTTACCACCCTTGTATCATATTCAGTACCAGTACGTCTTGTTTACTATCATATACCACCATTACACCTTACTTACCACCCGTACACACTGTTTACGTATCATATTTAGTACCAGTACGTCTTGTTTACCGTCATATACCACCCGTAGACCTTACTTACGACCTTACACCTTACTTACCACCCGTACACACTGTTTACCACCCTGGTATCATATTCAGTACCAGTACGTCTTGTTTACTATCATATACCACCTTTGCACCTGACTTACCACCCATACACACTGTTTACGAACCCTTGTATCATATTCAGTACCAGTACGTCTTGTTTACTATCATATACCACCATTACACCTTACTTACCACCCGTACACACTGTTTACCACCCTTGTATCATATTTGGAACCAGTACGTCTTGTTTACTATCATATACCACCCTTACACCTTACTAACTACCCGTACACAATGTTTACCACCCGTGTTTCATATTTAGTACCAGTACGTCTTGTTTACTATCATCTACTACCATTACACCATGTTTACCACCCGTACACACTGTTTACCACCCTTGGATCATATTCAGTACCAGTACGTCTTGTTTACTATCATCTAACACAATTACACCTTACTTACCACTTGTACACCTTACTTACCACCCGTACACAGTTTACCACCCTTGTATCATATTTAGTACCAGTACGTCTTGTTTACCATCATATACCACCCGTAGACCTTACTTACGACCTTACACCTTACTTACCACCCGTACACACTGTTTACCACCCTTGTATCATATTCAGTACCAGTACGTCTTGTTTACTATCATATACCACCATTGCACCTGACTTACCACCCATACACACTGTTTACGAACCCTTGTATCATATTCAGTACCAGTACGTCTTGTTTACTATCATATACCACCATTACACCTTACTTACCACCCGTACACACTGTTTACCACCCTTGTATCATATTTAGTACCAGTACGTCTTGTTTACTATCATATACCACCCTTACACCTTACTTACCACCCGTACACAATGTTTACCACCCGTGTATCATATTTAGTACCAGTACGTCTTGTTTACTATCATCTACCACAATTACACCTTGTTTACCACCCGTACACACTGTTTACCACCCTTGGATCATATTCAGTACCAGTACGTCTTGTTTACTATCATCTAACACAATTACACCTTACTTACCACTTGTACACCTTACTTACCACCCGTACACAGTTTACCACCCTTGTATCATATTCAGTACCAGTACGTCTTGTTTACTATCATATACCACCATTACACCTTACTTACCACCCGTACACATTCTTTACCACCCTTGTATCATATTCAGTACCAGTACGTCTTGTTTATTATCATATACCACCCATAGACCTTGTTTACCACCCGTACACACTGTTTACCACCCTTGTATCATATTCAGTACCAGTACGTCTTGTTTACTGTCATATACCACCATTACACATTACTTAGCACCCGAACACACTGTTTACCACCCTTGTATCATATTCAGTACCAGTACGTCTTGTTAACTATCATATGCCACCATTACACCTTGCTTACCACCCGTACACACTGTTTACGAACCCTTGTATCATATTTAGTACCAGTACGTCTTGTTTACTATCATATACCACCCGTAGACCTTACTTACGACCTTACACCTTACTTACCACCTGTACACAATGTTTACCACCCGTGTATAATATTTTGTACCAGTACGTCTTGTTTACTGTCATAAACCACCATTACACCTTGCTTACCACCCGTACACACTGTTTACGAACCCTTGTATCATATTTAGTACCAGTACGTCTTGTTTACTATCATATACCACCATTACACCTTACTTACCACTCGTACACACTGTTTACCACCCTTGTATCATATTTAGTACCAGTACGTCTTGTTTACTATCATATACCACCCTTACACCTTACTTACCACCCGTACACACTGTGTACCACCCGTGTAACATATTTAGTACCAGTACGTGTTGTTCACTATCATGCATATACCATCCGTGCACTTTACCACCCGTACATACTGTTTACCACCCGTACACCACTTTACTACCAGAACTTCTTGTATATACCGCCCGTACACCATGTTTGCCAACCGTAACTAAGAACGCGCACAAGATCAGTGGCGTTTATTGGATCCAGGGCCGTCGTAGCAGGGTGGGCCAGGTGGGCCATGGCCCACCCAGTTTTCTCAGGAAGGGTCTCGTGAAACGTCCAAAAAACACATAAAAAGTTTGGATGTGGGAGGAGGTCATGGGTCGGCTGGAGAAGGGCTAAAAACTAAAAAAAATCATATTCTGAACTAGTGATATATCTTGGGTCTAAATGCATGGAAAACGCGTTTCCCAGACTCAAATTTACAAAATTTTCCAGGGGAGGACCCTCGGATCCCCACGCCTACTGGATGGAGAGAACCCCTGCAATCCCGTAGCCCACCCAGTTTCGAAACCGTTCCCGACGGCCCTGGGATTCTTAATCTAGGATAAACATGTCTATGCAGCCTGTTAGTCTACTTGTACTTATATAACTTAGCATTACATAGAGGACCTATTCACGAAACTAAGTCCTATTTAGAGCTGCGAAAGTATCGAGAAGAATGATGGTCTGGCATCTAGGATGAAGGTCTAAGAAAGTCATTGGCCGAAGCGTGAAAATGGTCTATTGTTAGACTATCTACTACATGTATGTCAATACCATAGAGTTATATATAGAAACTATATATAACTAACTCTATGGACGATACTAAATTTCATAGAAGAAGTATGGTGGGCAATTGACTTAGCACCGGTTGGCTATAAATAGCTATCCAATGGGGCGTTGATTATCAATTATAAGTACGAGTTATTTTCGTATTTTGTTCTTAAAGGAATCGCAAATCAGTGTGTATACTGGACATATAAAAGCATTAAATGCCTGTTACATTATAATCTTCACAGATTATAATGCCAGTCTTCAGAGGAATAAGAGTTTTAAAAACGGGTGGCAAATAAAAAAAAAAGGGGTGGCGAATAATTGTTTGCCACCCGGGTGGCGAATATCCTCGGCCATCAATATATTATTCAATTTTTAAATTAGATTTCAGGAAATTCTTATTTTATAGGACTGGTGTCATTCATACCAAATGCTTTAAATCGGAGTATCTGTTTATGTATATACGTGTGTGCGTGCTTGTGCGTGCTTGTGCCTTTAAAATTATACTAATAATTAATGCTCCTACGAATCAATAAGTTTATCTATTGTTCTGTGACCTAAGCCAGTACTCTATTAGGGTGTTCAGGACATTTTTTGTTCATGATGTTAAGAACAGTAAAAATAGGTTCAAATTAACCAGCTCTTTTCATAAGTGGAAATGCAGTTTACAGAATGAAAATATCTCAATTAGAACAAAAGTTATGGCAGTTTGAAGTCAAGAAGTCAGAGGTGATTTTGTCTAAAATTCACCTTCTTTTGCTCAACAAAAAGGTCAAAGGTCAGCGACTCCAAAAAGGAGAAAGTTAATAAAAAAAAGACTATATAAATACAAATATTATCTTTAATTTTAAAGATATTTACAAAATTCTCTCAGTTTCATAAATTTTAAGGCGACTTTCAACAAATTCTAGTTAAAAAAATAAATCCTGCTCAATTTTTGTCGACCATTTTTTTCTCCAAAAGACATTATATTTTGCCCTCGTCAAAAGTTAATGTCAGTTTAATCCATAGTTTGACTATATTATTCTTTTTTCAAGTTCAATTCCATTACAGTTTAGATATAGTTTGTTACCATGATAACAATTTTTACTCGAGATGGCCACTACGTTGTATAAGACAATGCAAATATTTCCAAAAATGAAGACATTTTCATTCACTAAATATGAACTTGTCATATTTTTTACAGGATTCTAATGGTATCAGAATTAACTACATACAACATAGTAGTCCAATACAAAAACCTTTGTAAGAATTACAAAAATAGCAATACCGGTATATAAATAAATGAAAAAAAAAATTGAAATAGGTAGGCCTCAGTCCTAAAAGCTAACTTCTAAAAGCTAACTTGGTCACAGTAAATTGTCTCCCTTTGATCACACATTGATTTTAACTCACTTTTCCCAGAGTTGTTCAAATTTTGAACCTATAAAGAATGCCAATACTAAAGAAAAAAAAGGAAAATATATTCTACTAATTCTTTAAAAATTGAAATTAAATTGTAGACCCTTTCTCTACATTTTCAAAGTAGAAAATTGGCTCCCTATAGCCTAGCGCACATCGACCTTACGACTGGCTGCAACTAGCCGCGCGCGGTATATTCGCAACTGGGAGGAACTGGCAGGATACGGTAGCAACTGATCAGTTGCCAATTTAGGCCGATGTGCGCGGTCTTACGACTGACAGGAACTGAAAAATGACTGTCGGCAACTAGTTGTATCCAGTTTCGCTCAGATTCGTTCTTGCAACTAGTTGTCTCATGAGACGTCATATGATTTGCCTTTAGCAAAGATGGCTACCGACACAGGAAACGTGGAATGGTCGGAGACTGAAGAAGATTGTTTAGTAGAAATGTGGCGGGAGAGGGTTTGCTTGTTTGATGCTAGTGTTAATAATTTTGTGTTTTTGGTTTTTTTTTTCATATTGAAATATGCTAGTCAGTATCAAATAACTATGCGTGGTAGATCGGTAGCCTACAGAACTCACGTAGACATAGAAAAGATAGGCATACACAACAGTTCCAATTTTTTTACATTGGCTTACTCAATTGATTTTTTAAAAATGGTTAGCATATGTGCCCTTATGCGCCTTCATCATGTAAGTGGCCATTTTGACGATCACATTACCAAACCAACTCATTGTTGTTTACATAAGTTGAAGATTCCATGTGCGCGCTCTTAAAACTGAAACTGACCAGGTGCAGTCAGTTGGCAACTTATAAGTCGAGTTGCTTTCAGTCGCAAGGCCGATGTACGCTTAGCTTATGACTACAAGGTGAATTGAATTCTCATGTCCAACAGTTGTTTAATACATAAAACTCCTAAATTTTTTTTAAAGAAATATAGGCCTAAAGTTCAAACATTTTTTTTAAGTGCTTACCTTATCTAGTTCAAAGCTAGTGTTAACAAATTATTTCCCTTTGACCACAGGTCAGTTAATCCTCCACAACGACTTGACAAGTTCTGTGAAACATTATTTGACTAATTTAGGTTGATTTTTACTATTATTATGTGACTTTGAGCAAAGTCCCAGTTTGTTTTCGGTTTGTCTTTTTTCGTGGGACTTTCCTAACGCAAAGTCCCAGTTTGTTTTCAAAATGCCCCCTTTTTTTTACGTATTTCGACAATTCAGTCGAAAAGGTATTGTAATCATTTGGATTATTTTATTTTTGCGATTCTCGGACGAGCTTGCAGACGAACTGGTAATAGGAACAGACATTTTGACTTCATTTTGACCTGAGGATCATTGCTATCAAATAAAACAAAACTGGAAGTTCTGTCTCCGAATGGAAGTGAGAACCAAAAATTGAGGTCAAATAAAGTTCATTATATTGTCTACATGTAGGTCTTTTTTAATTTGTCCTACTTAAAAAATTCACAGAGATATTTGTTCTTAAACATAGCAAAAATTGATAATTTTCATATTTGTCACCATCTTTAACAGCTACGGAAGGTGTGACCTAATTAGTTTATCACTTTGAAAACTAGGTCATATGAAATTCAATATATTAACTAGATGTTGGCAATTGCAAATTTGAGCTCCATAATATTTAGGGCTGTCGGAAATAATAGATATATCGATATATCGCGATACGAGACACCTGGAAGCAATATATCGATATTGATCAGAGCGTATCGATAATCGACATATATAATTAACGAGTGGACGCCCAAAAGGCTATACGCCCACCAGCAGCAAATTTTTATTGGTGAGCAAAACACCAACAGCAAAAAAGTCAGAAAGCCAGGAACCAATGATCGAAATTTCATGAAATTCGAACCCATCCAAGATCTCATCAATATGAACAAGCATACCAAGTTTCATTGAAATCCGACAAAAACTGTGGTCTCTATTGTGGCCACAAGCAATTGTTGACGGACGTCCGGACAGACAGGGTCAACCGCAGTATACGTCCACATTATATGTGGGCATTTAAAAATGTTTGGATAAACATTGTAGCCTGCATCACACCCACAAGCTGAATTTGACGAATTCTCACTAAGAAAGGGGGCATAACTCACCAACCGTAAAAGTCAGAAAGCTGATTTTCCAAAGGAACCGAGATTTTATGATGACAAAGACACCTACCAAGATTCAAAAAGATCAGAAAAAAATTGTGGCCTGTATCGCACCCACAAGCTGAATTTGACGAAGTTTCGCTAAAAAAGAGGGCATAACTCACCAACCATAAAAGTCAGAAAGCTGGTTTTCGAAAGGAACCGAGATTATATGATGATAGAGACACATACCAAGTTTCGAAAAGATTGGACAAAAATTGTGGCCTGAATTTGACGAATTTTCGCTAAAAAAGAGGGCATAAACAAGCTGAATTTGACGAATTCTCACTAAGAAAGGGGGCATAACTCACCAACCGTAAAAGTCAGAAAGCTGGTTTTTGTATCGCGCCCACAAGCTGAATTTGACGAATTTTCGATAAAAAAGGGGGCATAACTCACCAACAGTAAAAGTCAGAAAGCTGGTTTTCGAAATTTTATGATGACAGAGACACATACCAAGTTTCATTGTAATCCGATGAAAACTGTGGTCCGGATAGACAGGGTCAACCGCAATATACGTCCACATTATATGTGGCCGTATAAAAATAGAACATTCTAGTATAATAATTACCCTACTTTCACTTTTCACATGACAGACCGTGATTGTGGTTGTCGTAATTTTCATGACAATCAAAACCTTTTCTAAACATTTTAGAAAGTGTACCTGCAACATCCGTTCCTTCAGAACGTGTCTTCAGCCTGTCTTCTTTCTGGTCAAAGATCTTGTCTTTAGCGATCTATAGTCAAAATCGTAGATGAAGGGGTTTTGCTACACTACACATAACTTGAAAATGTATAGCATTTCTTTTTTGTTAAGTCCTGCATAGATCTACTATGTACGCACCTCGTCCGACGAAGAATAAGTTGACAAAACAGAGACACCTTGCATAAACCATTTATTCTAAGGTATTGTCTCTACCGTACTGAGGCCTATGCAGTGCATATATTATTACAAGTACTGTTAGGTGGTTGCATTCGATTTTTGTTCTCGGGACGACACCTTCGATATGATTTAAATGGAAAAGAAAGCATCGAACGCGCCTCAAATTGCAAACAATCAGTCAAACAACTGCAACACTATTCATAAAATGTGCTGACAAACAAACTTTCATAAGTCGGGCATCGGACAAGTAGGCTACTTTATTTCTATCTATGTAATTAATGGGTAAATACTATGTACCGCAAAAAAATTAGCTTTTTATGTCGATATCAATCACCGATTTTGAGTTAATATCTGGATTAATATAGATATCATTAATTAAATGGATTTATTTCGTTACCGTTTTAACCATAAATACCTATTACCGTTTTAGCGGAGTCGTAACCTTTTTAACCGAATCCCTGTTACCGTTTTGGTGCAGTTGTTACCGTTTTAACTAATATAATTTGTTACTGTTTTGACATGTTACAGTTTTAACTGGTATTCTAGCGATCTAATGTTGACAAATTAATTTTTTTGGAGAACATTTAATAACTCCATAATAAACAAAGTCAATATGAGTTTAGTGGTTGGCTGTTTTGTAGTTTGTGTTTATCATTTATTATGTGCCAATTATTTATTTTATTTATGATCAAGCTCTCCTGAAGTCTTCATTATCCCATAAGGTGCAGAAGAGCAGGACGTAAATCTCCATTTGTTTCATTTCATTTATGATCAACAAAGAAAGTTGAATATTATTTATTTGATATTGTTTTTATGTTTACAAATTAAAGATAATCATTACTCACACTATTTCTTTGTCACTCTCATTAAATTTTAATGGGATAGTAATATAGCATGCATAAGAGATCCGAATTTGCTAAAAACAATCAACTGAAAGACATTTCGCAATATATCGCAATGCGTATTGCAATATAGAGAGGTGTATCGCAATATATCGCAATGCAATTTCTGGCCGCAATACACAGCCCTAATAATATTCTAAGGTTGTCGAAATATGTTCATAATTGTCAACAATTCTAGTTTTTTTTTTTTTTCGAAATTTACACACCTCACTGTGCCAATGTTTTTAACTTGTCTAGACCTTCTGTAGTGGCAAAATGTCTATTAAATATAAATTCTAAAATCATAGCACACTTTTTTTGCCGTACTTTGCACTATTTTTGCAACTTTATTTTAAGACCGATTGAAAATTTGGGTGCAAAGAAGTGTCGTCAATTTGAAAAAATTTTTGCTTCTCTTCCAGTTTAAACGTGATTAGGGTTTAAAATTTTCAGTTGTCCTACTTGGGCTGTAGGCTAATTGATGTATCACAACAAAATTAATGTCAATCCAAATTAAAGTGGTTTACAAAAAAACGAAAAGGAAAAAACCATTGTGGAAAACTTAAGGGAGGCCAATTTTTTTTATTTTGATTTTGCTTTTTTGTAACTTCCAGTTGAATTTAAAAAAAAGTTATTTCTTGTGACCTTGACATTTGGTGACCTTGAACTTTACAAGGTCAAAGGTCATTTACCTTGTCTACCAATTGATACTTTGACCTTTGATTTCTGAGGTCAACTTCTTTAAAATGATTGTATGTGTATATTTCGTCATCTATTAGATGTACAAGCTTCAAATTTGTACCATGAATATACATTTTGAATGTGTTTAGAGTAAAAAAAAAGTGAGATGGGCGTAGCTCTTCCGGGTTAAATTCCAATTCACTGTTTATTATGTCTGTAGAAAATAATGTTTTTCGAAAAAGTATCTCGCGCACAGATGCCTCATTGTATTGGCCAGTTTATCCCAAAAAGTCAGATGTTTTGGTCTTTTGGTAGAAAAAAGGAACGACTGTTAGGATTTCTATATTTTCAATTTTTGCATGTTCGCTTTTTTATATGAGTGTCCAGTAAAACCTGTATTAAGCAACCAGTCAAGGGAAGTGGCTGGATGTGGTGCTTAATACAAGTGGCTGTTGAATACAGGTGGAGGAAGTCATGATGAGGGGGGAAATACACACATGTTTACATGTCAATATCCAGTTACCAAACTAAGAACTTTTCTATTAGTAGACATGTTGAACAATAAGAGTGATGACAAAATTAATAATGGTCTACTTATTGTTTTTGACCGTTTTTATGTTATTTTTTAGCTTACCCTTAAAGGGAATAGGAAATGGAAATTTCAAAAACGTCAATTTTATTTATATTATATCGAAAATAAAAAATAAAAGTTTTTTTTACTTTTTGCACTCCGTTCATAAAATATCGGCAGTAGAAGTGTGTTAATATTATTAGGTGCTCTAATCTGATCACGCTTACGTCCGTTGATTGTGGCGTCAGGTCGGAACATAGCGTCGTATTGGATAGCCTTCTAGCGTATACATACTATTGATTCTGTTTACAAGTTGTTTTTGTAAAATAAGATGGTTTTATGTGCTGCCTTCAACTGTGAAGTAAGATCGGGACAAAATATAGCTTTGTACCAGTTTCCATCGGATCCGAATATAATGCAAAAGTTGGGTTATCAACATAGAGCTGGTTATAGGAGGGCCTAAACCAAATGAAAATACAAGATTGGAATCGCTTCGAAAAAAAAAACAGTTCACGATAGATCTTGATATTGCGAAATTGGTTGGCTACAAGATCGTGCCATTAAAAAATGAGGCAATGCCAACGATTTTCGATTTTTTCGGTAAAACCCGAAGTGTTCATCAAAAAAAGAAAAAATCAACCGTCCTTTGTCGGCGAGGTAACAGTGTAGGCCCACCAAAGACAGAGGCAAAGAAAAGACAATCACTGTTAAAGGGTTTAGGTAAACAATAAATTGCAAAACAATTTGTTCAAATTAGACCAAACTTTCGGTCTTATTAACCTATAATTTTACTCGACAACCCCAGCGAAATAAAAAATCTTACCGATGAGTAAGAACCCACAGGGTCCGGAGAATAGCATTACTACTAACGCGATTTGAAAGTGATAGTAGGCTAGTAGATTACTCATTTTTTTTTCTTGGCCCAAGGGGAATAACCAGTGCCCGTGCCTCGGAAAACATACTGCTATCAAATATCTTATACAAACTTATTTAGGCCACTGACTACGTTGCAAAACAAAACTAAAAGGCCTAGATACAATGTTCGTCATTTGAAACCAAATGAAAATTCAAGATTGGAATCGCTTCGAAAAAAACAGTTCACGATAGATCTTGATATTGCAAAATCGGTTGGCTACAAGATTGTGCCATTAAAAAATGTTGCAATGCCAACGATTTTCAATTTTTTCGGTAAAACCCGAAGTATCCATCAAAAAAAGAAAAACTCAACCGTCCTTTGTCGGCAAGGTAAGAGTGTAGAGGAAAAGGTCGGAGGCAAAGAAAAGACAATCACTGTCAAAAAGGGTTTATGTAAACAATAAATTGCAAAACAATTTGTTCAAATTAGACCAAACTTTTGGTCTTATTAACCTATAATTTTACTTGACAACCCCTGCGAAATAAAAAATCTTGCCGATGAGTAAGAACCCACAGGGTCCGGAGAATAGCATTACTACTAACGCGGTTTGAAAGTGAAAGTAGGCTAGTAGATTACTCATTTTTTTTTCTTGGCCCGAGGGGAATAACCAGTGCCCGTGCCTCGGAAAACATACTGCTATCAAATATCTTATACAAACTTATCTAGGCCACTGACTATGTTGCAAAACAAAACTAAGAGGCCTAGATACACTTTTCGTCAATTGGGAAGACAAGGATTTGTAGAAAGTAGAACGATGGTAAAATTTTAGGATTCGATTTTTAACAGCAGAAGGCCGATCTTATTTTAATTTTAATTATTCCTACAACGTTGGTATTATAATTTTTAAAAAAAAATTTGGCTGACAAATATTGAATCCTAGATTTTCAAAAACTTTCATATTTATCTAGTTTTTGTCAATAATAGGCCTACACGGAATGAATTGGCTACCAAGTAGGCTACCATTCATCGACAGGGACGACATTATTATTATTAGCTTGTTGAGTTTCATCGTAGTCGCTAGGTCTATCACTATCACTCCCCGAACCCGATGAATTTTCTTGATCTTCATGAGGCCTATTAGCTAAGGGCTTATACATATAAGGTTGAACCCTTATACCAAGATTAATCTCTGATATTTCTCAGAGTTCTTAGTCATAATCGAAGGGAGATGTCATCTCGATAAGCTTGAATGCATATGACGTTACGTCAAGGGTTTCACAGATTGTTCCGACCTGACGTCACAATCAAGGGACGTAATCACGATATACATATTGAAAAAGCCAGATTTAAAATGCATATTGTAAACATAACGATGCAAATTTGTTTTTATATTTTGAGTATTTGATACAAAAGCGCTTCTAGTTATAGAAAAACACAACAAATTGAATATTTAAAAGATTAAGTAATAAAAAAGCTGACACGTGATCAAAGGAGCCAAGGTCAATTGAACATCGTAGATTTAATCTGATTGTATTTCACCTGTCAATTGTTAATTAACAGGATTATATGACCGCTTGGGTTAAAACTGAATGGCCGTTAGTGGGTTAGACAGGTTGGTGCTAAATTTAATTGAAAATCTCGAGGGAGGAAATTTGAATGACCGTTAGCGCAGGGTCACGCTGAATAGAGGTGACCGGATGACCAGTATTGACTATCATTGATCTATCATTACAGAAACTTCAAATTTCTGATGTTAATAGATATTTTCGAATTGATTAATTTTGTGACAGAAATCCCCAATGTTCCCTGATTACATACTTATTCCCACTGCCAAACCAGTGACAAAAGGCCCGATTCATTAATGCAGGCGTATATAGTTGTCTGTCTGTCTGTCTGTCTGTCTTCTAGGTGGATTTTGAGGGTACTTGGTGTGAGCGTTTATTATGACCCAAGGATGAACCCTATTGAAAATCAGATTAATTGAAAAATAATTAATATGAGTTATTGCCCTTGTTCTTAAAAAAGCGTCTGCCTGTGTTCTTGAATTCTTTATGGACATGATAGAGAGACCTGGTTTCTGGATAGATTTTAATGAAATTTGTTGTGATTGTTTGTAATCACTCAAGGATAAACCCTATTAAAAATCAGACCAATCGAAAAATATTTTCTATGAGTCATTGCCCTTGTTCTTGAATTCTTTGTGGACACAATATAGAACTGTATTCTTGATGGATTTTGACGAAACTTGGTGTGAGTGTTTTTTATAACCCAAGGATGAGCCCTATTGAAAATCAGATTAATCGAAAAATATTTAATATTAGTTATTGCCCTTCTTTGTGGACAAGATAGAGAGCTTGTTTCTGGATGGATTTTGACGAAAATTGGTGTGCGCTTTCGTAATCACCGAAGGATGTACCCTGTGAAAAATCAGACTTATCAAAAATAATTACTATGAGTTCTTGCCCTTGATCTTTGATTCTTTGTGGACCTGATAGAGAGCTGATTTTCGTGATGGATTTGGATGAAATTTATTGTGAGAGTAATGAAAATTCAAGAAAAATCTTTCATTTACCGATAATTCTTGTCAACCTCCGGGACAAATTGGCTGCCATAATAAATGTGGGCGTATTACGATGGCCATCACTATTTTTACTTGGCCTTAAAGGGGCACAGTCTTGATTTGTTTCGGACAATAATTCGACCGCCTCAAACACATGAAATCTTTTGCTTAGCTAATCAGAAAAAGTCTACAGAGCTTACCTTTGAAATTTGAGCCTTCAAATCCATGTGTATCCATAATTATCCGTGTTTGAAAATCATAATGTCTTAAGATATTACGAAAGTCCCGTCATATTGGAAAACGGTTCGTCTTGATAATCAGAGTTATAAATAGACTACTGCGCAGGCCCACACTGACAAAACAAAAAGAAAGTAATAACAATTGTAGACTTTGTCAACAGGACAACACAATTTTCAGACTGACTAGAGACCAGCCGCGTACAGCACAAGTAAAAACAAAAAGTGAAATTTTTTGTTTGAGGTATATTTCAAGGTATTTTTCGATTTTCATAGAGCTTGAGTAATTCTGAGGACTGTTAAAATGTAACAAAGGCCCAAAATGACCCCTATAAATCAAGATTGTGCCCCTTTAACAAAATGATAATGAATAACAAAAAAACCTCATATTTCTGTGATGTCGTTAGAAGTTGGGTATAATGATGATTTAAACAATACCCCAAACACATCATAGTTGTCGTGCCCAAACCCAGATCAAACTATCCATAACACATAATAAAAGAATGAAAAACTTAAAATTAATTACTTATTCTTAACAACCTTATCCTTTATTACTGGATGATAAACTATTAACTATGGCGGCTGATTTGAAAAATAAATTGAGCAATAACTCAAAAAACATTCACTGATGAATATTGAAGTCAAGGGCAAAAACTCAAAAACTGTTCATGGAAAATCATGAAATTAAAACTTGACCACCATCTTATCTATTTCAACTCATACCAAGTTTCATCAAATCTATTAAAAAATTGTAGCTTATTTTGCACCCAGAAATATTTTTGACGCAATTTTACTAAGTCAAGGGCAATAACACAAAAACGATTCTTAAAAAAAAGTTTGAAATTCAAACTTGACTAATTTCTTATCAATTCTGATGCTTACACCAAGTTCCATCAAAATCCTTTGAAAATTAAAGCTTCTTATTGCAACCACAATAGAATTTGACGTAATTTCACTAAGTCAAGGGCAATAACTCAAAACAGTTCATTAAAAAACTGTCAAATTCAAACTTGCCTGAGGTCTTATCAAATCCAATGCTCACACCAAGTTTCATGAAAATCCACTGAAGGTTAAAGATGGTGACAAATATGAAAATTATCAATTTTTGCTATGTTTAAGAACATATATCTCTGTGAATTTTTTAAGTAGGACAAATTAAAAAAGACCTACATTTAGACAATATAATGAACTTTATTTGACCTCAATTTTTGGTTCTCACTTCCGGTCGGAGACAGAACTTCCGGTTTTGTTTTATTTGATAGCAATGATCCTCAGGTCAAAATGAAGTCAAAATGTCGTCTGCAAGCTCGTCCGAGAATCGCAAAAATAAAATAATCCAAATGATTACAATACCTTTTCAACTGAATTGTCGAAATACGTAAAAAAAAGGGGGCATTTTGAAAACAAACTGGGACTTTGCGTTAGGAAAGTCCCACGAAAAAAGACAAACCGAAAACAAACAGGGACTTTGCTCAAAGCAAAGTCGCATAATAATAGTAAAAATCAACCTAAATTAGTCAAATAATGTTTCACAGAACTTCTCAAGTCGTTGTGGAGGATTAATTGACAAGGAATAGTGGTAGACTCTCCTGACAATATGATATGTATTAGGTAAAGGAATAGTGGTAGACTATCCTGACAATATGATGTGTATTAGGTAAAGGAATAGTGGTAGACTCTCCTGACAATATGATATGTATTAGGTAAAGGAATAGTGGTAGACTATCCTGACAATATGATGTGTATTAATAGTAAAGTAATAGTGGTAGACTATCCTGACAATATGATGTGTATTAGGTAAAGTAATAGTGGTTGACTATCATGTAGTCTTTGTTCGTTCCGTGCATTCGTCTAACCTTCATTCATCTAACCATGTAATATCATACTTTGTTCCGATGATCATCTAACTCTCGATACAGAACTTTGCTTGTGCTCACTCTACAGACTACAGTTTTGAATGGATTTTAATAATTTTTGGTATGTGATGTGAGCGGTGCGACAGCGACTGATTTGTCGAGTTGCTTTCAGTCGCAAGGCCGATGTACGCTTAGCTTATGACTACAAGGTGAATTGAATTCTCATGTCCAACAGTTGTTTAATACATAAAACTCCTAAATTTTTTTTAAAGAAATATAGGCCTAAAGTTCAAACATTTTTTTTAAGTGCTTACCTTATCTCGTTCAAAGCTAGTGTTAACAAATTATTTCCCTTTGACCACAGGCTGTAATCAAATAAGAAGTCAACCAAAAGTTAAAAAAAAAAAATCCAACTTCACAATTTTTTTTTAAACTTGAAGTGAGAACCAAAAATTGATGTCAATTAAAGTTCATTATATTGTCTACATGTAGGTATTTTTTAATTTGTCCTACTTAAAAAATTCACAGAGATATATGTTCTTAAACATAGCAAAAATTGATAATTTTCATATTTGTCACCATCTTTAACCTTCAGTGGATTTTCATGAAACTTGGTGTGAGCATTGGAATTGATAAGACCTCAGGCAAGTTTGAATTTGACAGTTTTTTAATGAACTGTTTTGAGTTATTGCCCTTGACTTAGTGAAATTACGACAAATTCTATTGTGGTTGCAATAAGAAGCTTTAATTTTCAAAGGATTTTGATGGAACTTGGTGTAAGCATCAGAATAGATAAGACATTAGTCAAGTTTGAATTTCAAACTTTTTTTAAGAATCGTTTTTGTGTTATTGCCATTGACTTAGTAAAATTGCGTCAAAAATATTTCTGGGTGCAAAATAAGCTACAATTTTTTAATAGATTTGATGAAACTTGGTATGAGTTGAAATAGATAAGATGGTGGTCAAGTTTTAATTTGGTGATTTTCCATGAACAGTTTTTGAGTTTTTGCCCTCGACTTCAATATTCATTCAGTGAATGTTTTTTGAGTTATTGCTCAATTTATTTTTCAAATCAGCCGCCATAGTTAATAGTTTATCATCCAGTAATAAAGGATAAGGTTGTTAAGAATAAGTAATTAATTTTAAGTTTTTCATTCTTTTATTATGTGTTATGGATAGTGTGATCTGGGTTTGGGCACGACATCTTTGATGTGTTTGGGGTATTGTTTAAATCATCATTATACCCAACTTCTAACGACATCACAGAAATATGAGGTTTTTTTGTTATTCATTATCATTTTGTTAAGGCCAAGTAAAAATAGTGATGGCCATTGTAATACGCCCACATTTATGATGGCAGCCAATTCGTTCCGTGCATTCGTCTAACTTTCATTCATCTAACCATGTAATATCATACTTTCTACCGATGATCATCATGTGTTTTGTATTTCTTAAACCCTATTACTTCATTTAAGTAAAGAAATATAAATGTAACATTAGCGTCGCATTAAACGTCTTGATTGCTGGAAATAAACAAAGACAATAGATTTAGCATAGTTCTGTATCGAGAGTTAGATGATCATCGGTACAAAGTATGATATTACATGGTTAGATGAATGAAGGTTAGACGAATGCACGGAACGAACAAAGTTAGATTTGTGGGCCTTATCAGCCACCATGATTAACAGCACCATTAGAAATTTCTAAATATGTGATAGTCAACCACTATTACTTTACCTAATACACATCATATTGTCAGGATAGTCTACCACTATATAGTCTAATCATTAAATATATTTGTTTAACTCACATCAACACAACTCACATATTTTCTACAACTTTGCTTTCTTAGCACCCTGAGTGAACTCTTTCTGTTTCACTCACCTCTCTATTTCTATTTCTATGCATACTTTTCTATCCCATAGTTCTTATGTTTCCTAATTTCTATGGTTTCTAGGGTCAGGGCCAATCAAGTTCATTCTTTTGTATCCCATGATCATTTCAATTTGAGTTTTTGGACATAGAGGATCTTCTTTTCTATTTGTCTGAGGTGTGGATTTTTGTTTTCAAAGTTTATTTGGAGTATTACTGGTTAAGTTGGTTTTTCTTCAATTTAAGGTATGATATGATTTAAAGTAGGGATATGGTCAAAATGGTCCCAAACCAAAATGGCCCCTAGTCAAAATGGCCCCACAAGTCAAAATGGCCCCTGAAAAAATAATCAAAATGGCCCCAAAAATTACTCTTTGGTTTCGACCAAATTTTAGGTCAAAATGGCCCCTGGAGAAAAGTCAAAATGGCCCCATGAATATTGTAACATGTAGCTCATATGCTGATCAAAGAAAGACTTAGCTTACCTTATGACCTTTTTACCCCAAACTTTCAGAGCGATTTTTAGATTCACCTTTTGACAATAAATTATCTCAACTACATAATATAAATTAAGAATTATTTGTTTGCCAAGTATATCCAGTTTTGACTTTTACTGTTAATTATTAATTATATTTCACTTTATATTGTTGACATTTTTGTTCATTCAATGTTTGGGCCCAATTGTAAAAAGGCCTAATTGCAGTGCTACTTGGAAACTATTAGTAGAACAGAAGATGTCCAGCATGTCCTTTCTAATCTATCAAACTGGAGCTTGGAAATATCAAACCAAATGAAGCTAGAACCATTGTAGAAGATTCAGGATGTGAATAATAGGATGTGAAAGTGTGAGATGTAGGACTAAATAATTTGTTAATTGTTATTTTTGATATTGCTAATAAAATATAATTTTTTTTTATTTGGGGCCATTTTTATACGCCCACATGAAATGGGGGGCGTATATTGTCGTCACCCACATCCGTCCGTCCACAATTGCTCGTAAACACTCTACACGGTGTAATTCTTGACGGATTTAGATGAAACTTAATATGAGTGTTTATTATCACGCAAGGATGAACCCTATTGAAAATCAGCGAAATCAGAAAAAAATGAGTTCGTGCCCTTGTTCTTGAATGGCTCGTAAACACTCTACAACGTGCAATTCTTGACCGATTTTGATGAAACTTGGTGTGAGAGTATGTTATAACTCAAGGATAAACCCTATCGAAAATCAGCAAAATCAAAAAACACTTAGTATGAGTTATTGCCCTTGTTCTTGAAAACGCGTTCAATTTTAGCTTGTAAACACTCTTGAGAGAACAATTTTTAATGGATTTTAATGAAACTTGGCCTGAGTAATTGTTAACACCCAAGGATGAAGCCTATTGAAAACCAGTCAAATCGAAAAAAAATTAATATCAGTTATTGCCCTTGTTTTTGAAAACGCGTTCAACTTTTAGCTTGTAAACACTCTACAAAGCACAGTTATTGACCGATTTTGACGAAACTTGCTGAAATTGTTTAATATCATCCAAGAATGAACCCTTTTGAAAATAGCACATATCGAAATATATTTAATAGGAATTATTGCCCTTGTTCTATAAAATGTGTTGGATTTTTGCCTTGTAAACACTCTACAAGTCACAATTCTTGAGCGATTTTGACATAACTTGGCATGAGTATTTGTAATCACCTAAGGATGAACCCTATTGAAATTCAGTTAAATCGAAAAATATTTAGTATCAGTTATTGCTCTTGTGTTTGAAAACTCGTTCAATTTCAGCTTGTATGCACTCTAGAAAGAACAATTCTTAATGGATTTTGATAAAACTTGGCTTGAGTATTTGTTTTTACCCAAGGATGAACCCTTTTGAAAATCAAATATATCGAAATATATTTAGTGTCAGTTATTGCCCTTGTGTTTGAAAATCGTTTAACAATCTGGCTTATAAACACTGTAGAAGACACAATTCATGACCAATTTTGAAAAAACTCACTGAAATTGTTTGAAATCACCCAGGGATGAGCTTCTATTGAAAATTAAAAATATCAAAATATATCTAATATGAATTTTTGCCCTTGTTCTTTTAAACGTGTTGTCTCGTAAACACTCTACATGGCACAATTCTTGACCGATTTTGATAAAACTTGGTGTGAGATTGTGTTTTAACTCAAGGATGTATCATACTGAAAATCAGCAAAATTAAAAAATATTTAGTATGAGTTATTGCCCTTGTTCTTGAAAACAAGTTTAATTTTAGCTTGTAAACACTCTAGAAAAAACAATTCTTAATGGATTTTGATGAAGCTTAGTTTGAGTTTTTGTTTTCACCCAAGGATGAACCCTATTGAAAATCAGCTGAATCACAAAATTTTAAGTACAAATTATTGCCTTTTTTCTTAAAAACGCATTCAATTTTAGTTTGAAAACACTCTAGAAAGAACAATTTTGAATGGATTTTGATGAAACTTGGCTTTAGTATTTGTTTTCTCCCAAGGATGAACCCTATTGAAAATCAGATAAACCGAAAAATATTTAGTTTCAGTTATTGCCCTTGTTTTTGAAAACGCTTTTAACTTTTGGCTTGTGAACACACGTTCATTTTTTCTCTGAAATTGTTTGATATCACCCAAGGAAGATCCCTATTAAAAATATCAAAATATTATTAAGGGTGAACCCTATTGCAAATCATAAAAATACCGAAAAATATTTAATGAGTGGTTATTAGGTACTATTCCTGACATTTTTTAATGAAACTAGAGACCCTAGAAAAAAATAGGTTGGAAGGTTGAATATCTCAGTCCACCAATTGTTACCTTACTGAAAATTTTTTATTCAAAATCAATGCTGCCAGTGGGCGTATATTACCTTGCCTGGCAAGCTATCTTTAATGAAACTAGAGACCCTAGAAAAAAATATATGGTGCAAGGTTGAATATTTCATTCCACTTATTGTAACCTTACTGAAAAGTTTTTATTTGAAATAAATGCTGCCAGTGGGCGTATATTTCCTTGCCTGGCAAGCTATCTTATTTTTGATTGAATTGAAAACTTACAAGTGGATAGACATTTTCATTGCGAACAAAATTCATATTTAAACACCCACATGAAATGGGGGGCGTATAGTGTCGTCACTCTGTCTGTTCGTCCGTCCGTCCGTCCGTCCACAATTGCTCGTAAACACTCTAGAGGGTGCAATTCTTAACGGATTTTGATGAAACTTGATATGAGTGTTTATGATCACGCAAGGATGTGTGAGAGTTTGTTATAACTCAAGGATAAACCCTATTGAAAATCAACGAAATCGAAAAACATTTAGTTCTTGAAAACGCGTTCAATTTTAGCTTGTAAACACTCTTGAGAGAACAATTCTTAATGGATTTTGATGAAACGAGGCTTGAGTATGTGTTATCACCCAAGGATGAAGCCTATTGAAAACCAGTTAAATCGAAAAAAAATTAGTGTCAGTTATTGCCCTTGTTTTTGAAAACGTGTTCAATTTTTGGCTTGTAAACACTCTACAAAGAACAGTTATTGACCGATTTTGAAGAAACTTGGTGTGAGAGTATGTTATAACTCAAGGATAAACCCTATTGAGATCAGCGAAATCGAAAAACATTTAGTATGAGTTATTGCCCTTGTTCTTGAAAACGCGTTCAATTTTAGCTTGTAAACACTCTTGAGAGAACAATTCTTAATGGATTTTGATGAAACTTGGCTTGAGTAATTGCTATCACCCAAGAATGAAAGCCTATTGAAAACCAGTTAAATCGAAAAAAAAATTAAGTGGCAGTTATTGCCCTTTTTTTTTTAAAACGTCTTCAATTTTTGTCTTGTAAACACTCTACAATGAACAGTTATTGACCAATTTTGATGAAATTTGGTTTTAGATGGTGATGAGAACTAAGTCTCATAAAAGCACTGGCCTAGGTCGCAAAGTAAAGATTTACAAGGTGCAAGTTAAAGGTTAAGAAAATTAAATTTGTTATTTTTGAAAAACACATCTCTAAAAAGTATAAATTCTTTTGGTAAAATAGCTGGAAAAATATAAAAATTCTTCTGTCAATGGATACCTAATGATAGATCCTATAATATGAGAACATTAAAGAATAAATTTTGTACATGTACCTGCAAGAAGTTGAAAGATATTAGAGAAAGTAAAATTGCTGGAATATAAATCTTAATTGGTTTATAAAATATTGGATTGTTGAGGGTCAAGTCTATCATGGACTAGGATATTACTGAGGTTTTTGTTTCTTCTATACTTGCTGTAAACATGGGGATATTGATCTTGAAGTTTCTGGTAGTGGCGTCTAACGATATGGGAGGCATTGGTGGCAGTATGGTTGTAGATGGCAACAAAGGGTATTATCTGTTTATCGTGCTGTATATTTAATCCATTTGGGTGTACGGTTTGAAGTTGGTCTATCCAATAACTCTCGCGTTGTAATCTTCTTTGCTTGGGCTTGATATTGATCATAGGTTGTATCTTTTCGATTGGCATAATCAATAAGTCTTCAATGGAATGGTCGGGTAGATTAAAGTGATTTGAAATTGGTCTATTTTTGCCATGTACTATATCGTACCGATGGCCATTAAATCGAGTCCGTAACGCGTTTTTAGTTTCTCCAATTTACTGTACATCGCATTTTTTACATGAAATTAGGTAAATAAGGTTTTGGTCGCCGCATGAAAGTTGGTCAGTCATAAGAAAAGTTTTGTCAGTTTTATTGTTTTTAAAGAAATGAGAAATAGGTACATCGCAGGTACGACACGCAGAACTACCACAAGGTTTTGAGCCAAATCCAGTCAGTGGAGGAGGGGGGTCATGTTTTTTCTGAAGTTGTAATAACGTGTCGTTTTTAATTTTGCGTAAAAATCGTTTTGAGTAACCCCTCTCTCGCAATTTACTAAAAACTAGGTTGCACGCGGAATCATAATCGGTCTGTTGTGTACAAATCCTATGGAACCTTAGGATTTGTGATTTTATTATCGCAGAAAATGTATGCTTCGGGTGAAACGAGCTTTTAAACAAAAGTTGGTGTGTATCGGTTGCTTTGAAGAATACTTTTACATCTACTTTAGAAGATTGTTCGAAATCATTTCCCTTGAACACCGTAGTGTCCAAGAAATCCATACTATTGTCGCTAATTTTTGCTGTTAATTTAACTGAAGGGTGGTGGTTGTTTAGAATTTCAAAATATTGCCAAAAGTTTTCTAATGATTCAGTCCAAATAATAACTAGAATTGCTTACAATTATGAACGTATTTCGAGAGCCTTAAAATATTATGTAGGCTAAATTTGCAATTACCTACATCTAGACAATATATTGAATATCATTTGACCTAGTTTTCAAAGTCATAAAATAATTAGGTCACACCTTCCGTAACGGTTAATGATGGCAAAAATATGAAAATTATCAATTTTTGCTGTATTTAAGTACACTTATCTCTATGAATTTTTTAAGTAAGCCAAATTTAAAAATATCTACTCGTAGACAATATATTGAATATTATTTGACCTAATTTTCAAGGTCATAGATTAAGTGGGTCACACCTTCCGTAGCCGTTAAAGTGACCTAATTTTGAAAAAATCGAAATTTAAATAATTCGAAAGAAAATACGAAATTTGAAAATCGGTCTCCAAGAAAAGGTAGATAATGATCCATTGTATCTATGTGCTAAATTTCATTAAAATCGGTCTATCAGTAGTGTCTGAATTTCGGATTTAAGAATTGTAACGAAAATTCAAAATGGCGGCCGATATGGCAGCTTGACCTAATTATTTAGGTCAAATCAATTACTATTGACAAGTTATTTATAAAACAGTTTTCACTTTTCACCTAGCAGTTATAGACCGGAAGTTACGTAATTACGTCATTTGAGGCTAAACCGGAAGTGGAATTTTTTTTTTCACATTTTTTCAAAAATTAAAAATCATATCGCCTATCAACTGGTAAAGTTTCAAAATTTTACCATTTATATTAAAGGAGAAATCACGGTCTGAAATTTTTGCCGATGACCCTTGAATATTGAATTGCAAATCGTGGGTAAAATATTTAACCTAATTGCATAAAACCTATAATTGTTAGTTGACAAATACATTGAAGTTTTCAAATCTGAAAATCCGGTCAAAATCGAACTGAAAATAAACTTGCTAAAGCAAAAAAACCTCAACTTCCGGTTCTCACTTCCTGTCAGAGATAGAACTTACCCGGGTTTTTTTTTATTTGATAATAGAAATCATTCTAAGATCAACTGTAGATTTAGAATTTCTGCACCTTTTACCAGTTTGTCTGCAAACTCATCCAAGAATTACAAAAAAAAAAAAAAAATACTAGAATTGCTTACAATTATGAACGTATTTCGAGAGCCTTAAAATATTTTGTAGGCTAAATTTGCAATGACCTACTTCTAGACAATCTATTGAATATCATTTTACCTAGTTTTCAAAGTCATAAAATAATTAGGTCACACCTTCCGTAACGGTTAATGATGGCGAAAATATGAAAATTATCAATTTTTGCTGTATTTTAAGTACACTTATCTCTATGAATTTTTTAAGTAAGCCAAATTAAAAAATATCTACTCGTAGACAATATATTGAATATTATTTGACCTAATTTTCAAGGTCATAGATTAAGTGGGTCACACCTTCCGTACCCGTTAAAGTGACCTAATTTTGAAAAAATCGAAATTTAAATAATTCGAAAGAAAATACGAAATTTGAAAATCGGTCTCCAAGAAAAGGTAGATAATGATCCATTGTATCTATGTGCTAAATTTCATCAAAATCGGTCTATCAGTAGTGTCTGAATTTCGGATTTAAGAATTGTAACGAAAATTCAAAATGGCGGCCGATATGGCAGCTTGACCTAATTATTTAGGTCAAATCAATTACTATTGACAAGTTATTTATAAAACAGTTTTCACCTTTCACCTAGCAGTTATAGACCGGAAGTTACGTAATTACGTCATTTGAGGCTAAACCGGAAGTGGAATTTTTTTTCTCACATTTTTTCAAAAATTATAAACATATCGCCTATCAACTGGTAAAGTTTCAAAATTTTACCATTTATATTAAAGGAGAAATCACGGTCTGAAATTTTTGCCGATGACCCTTGAATATTGAATTGCAAGTCGTGGGTAAAATATTTAACCTAATTGCATAAAACCTATAATTGTTAGTTGACA
>CM060201.1:1378636-1405910 GCA_030562195.1 Nipponacmea schrenckii
AATGAAGCTCTACCATGACATCCCATCAGCGGGTCACCAAGGTATCTCAAGAACTAGATTAAAAATCAAGGAAAAATACTATTGGTACAAGATGACACAGGATATATACTACTATGTAATTTCATGTTCAGTTTGTAATCAGAGCAAGAAGGCTACTAGGCATGCTAAGTTTCAGATGAAGAAATTTCATGCTGGAGCACCAATGGAAAGGGTTCACTTGGATTATTTGGGACCGTTACCCAGAAGCGATTCGGATAATGAGTTCGTTTTAGTCATGGTGGACCAATTTACAAAGTGGGTGGAATGTATTCCTGTCCCAAACCAAACTGCAGAATTGCAGACTGCAGTGAATGAATTTTTCTCAAGATTCGGTTATCCATACAAAATCTTTACAGATCAGGGAAGTAATTTTCAAAGTTCATTGTTTACCAGCTTATGTGAGAAATTACATATACACAAGGCTAGAACAACTAGTTATAGACCTTCTGCAAATGGGCAAGTTGAACGTTACAATCGCACTCTAATGGATGCGGTGCGCTGTTACGTGAGTGAGAACCAGAAAGACCGGGATGAGAACATGGCACAGTTGGCTGGCGCACTTCGCTCTTCTATTAACCGACAAACTGGGTATACTGCTAATATGTTGATGCTTGGCAGGGAAATTAATCTTCCAGCAGATATAATTTACAGGTCACCAGTGAAGGATGATTCGGACGTGGATCAATATGTAGGTCGGCTATGTGAGAAGATAGCGGAGGCACATGAGATGGCAAGAGATGCATTGAACGTTGCTCAGCAAAGATCGAAGAGGGATTATGATGTTAAGATGAATGAGAAGACTTATAAAGTAGGTGACGCTATTTATATTTTGGATACAGCATCGATTAAAGGCAGATGTAGGAAGTTAACGAAATTCTGGGGAGGTCCTGGAGTTATTATAGGAAAGATAAGTGCATCTTTATTCAGGGTCAAAACCAGAAATACAGTTATGGTTCTTCATCATGATAGAATTAAGATTTGTCGAGACCATGATCTACCAACATGGATAAAATCTATTCAGTCTAGGGTGAAGGATGGAGAAGTGGTACAACCTGCAAGAGGAAAGAAAGTTTATTGTCTTTGTAAGAAATCTTGGGGTCGAGCCTTTGGTATCCAGTGTGACCATTGTTTAGAATGGTTTCATGGCAAATGTGTCAACATCACGCGGGAGCAAGCTGATCTATTTTTCGGCCATGACCAAACTTTAGGGGGTATTGTTTACCCGTACTTGGTAAAATCTCGGAAGGCGGTGAGGCCATCCTAGAAAAGGGGGAGGTGTGTTGTGGAAATGGGTATTTTGTACTTGTTGACACGGCTGCTTCCGGTCCGATTCTGGGATGTGTTCGTGTTGCCAATGGTTGTATTCGATTGATAGTGCTGTACATATAAATGAATGGTCTCTACACGTGCAAAACGTGAGATGATATAGGAGAAGGTATAAAAACTGGTTGGCAGTGTATCATTTGTCTCAATATTGTATCCGGACTTCGGTACGAATACATGTCCTTTGGTTATAGTTTCTAGAAGGTGTTGTACTGTTTGTGTTGTGATTGACGTTGCAGCCATTCTGGGTGAGTCTGATAGTTTTCCCTGTAGTCTTATACGGTTGATACCTTTGGCAGCCTATGCCCTCGTCTGTCTCTGGCCACGGACGACACTTATAACATCTGAGAGAGTGCAGACGAGGTCGTTCCACTTTAGTATGCTATCTACCACCACATGGTTCAACAAGACTGTCCGACCCAGATATCTTTTTCAGAAAGCTATTAAATCAAGTGTACAGCTTCCAAAACTCAGGGGATGTGTATATTTTTGGTGACTTCAATGCCCGATGTGGTTATACCTCAGACACTATTGACGGAGTAGACAATGTGCCGCAACGTGAAATCATTGACGTAAAGGACAACCACTATGGAGATCTGTTTGTTGACTTTTTAACAGTTTGCAACATGTGCATGGTAAATGGAAGGAAAGGTACACAAGATTTTACATGCATATCTACTTCTGGTAAATCTGTTGTTGATAATCTGTGCGTTGGTCATGATCAATTGAAACAAATCAGTTCATTCGAGATATTAACTATGTCCGATATAATAAATAACTGTGAGACCCTTCCTGATTCTATTCCTGACCACTCGCTTCTTCTCTGGGAGATAGTGTTTGACAATTTAGATCAGAAAATTGATGCTGTTCAAGAAAAGGTTTATGAACGATTCGACTTAAAATCGATCCCTCCAGTCTTCATGACCAATAGTAATGGATCAATTACAAAAGACCATGAACAGAATTGAATATGGATGTGAATCACAAAAAGAACTTCAAAGCTTGTACGACGAAGTGTTAACTATTCTGCAGCGCGAAATGTCCAAGAAAATACCCACAAAAAGAGTTAAAGCATACCACAACAGACCCAACTCTACTAAACTAAAACCATATTGGAACAGTGAGTTACAACGCCTATGGAAGGACTCCTGTGATTCTAAAAAGCGATGGTTGAAAGAATATTCGCATAGACAGAAAAGGCAGCTCAAGGCTGAGTTTTTGTGAAAAACGCAGGTTATTCGACAAAAGGCACAGGAAAGCGAAACGGTGCTACTCGCTTGATAAACAATTAGAACTCCAACAAACGATGGAGGACACCCCACAAGATTTCTGGAAGTTGATAGGACGCATCGGTCTTGCTAATGAAAAGACTTGACAAATTCCAATGAAAGTGAAGAGCGATGACGGCGAAACTTATACATTTGACAGGAAAGTAGTGTTTGACAAGTGGCGCTCAGAATTTAGTTCCAATTCGAATATCAACCATAATACCCCACAATTATGTACCAACAGTCGTTTACAAGAGCATTCAAATTGTGACAGTCTAAATGTACCAGTTACCAAGGAGGAGGTTAAAAGGGCGGTCCGATCCCTCAAACTGAACAAAGCATCCGGCTTTGACTCAATCCCAGCTGAAGTATTAAAAAAACGAAACGATGATAAATCTAATGTACAAGATATGTAACCGTTGTTTTGAAATCGGATATACACCTATTCAATGGACAAAAAGTGTCATCAACCCTATCCTTAAACCTGGCACAGACGATAACTCCAACCCGTCAAATTACAGAGGAATATCCCTTATATCTGTACCCAGCAAAGTGTATTGTCATGTGCTTAACTCTAGGATCACAAAGTGGTTAGAAGATCATCAACTTCTCTCAGATTTTCAAAACGGTTTTAGGAAAAACAGAAATTGCTCAGAACACATATTTAGTTTATATAACATTCTAAACGAGCGGAAACTACGGAGACAGTCGATATTTGCTTGTTTTATCGATTTCCGCCGCGCATTTGATGTTTGTAACAGGGACTATTTGTGGTATAAACTAGAAAACATTGGCATCTGCGGCAAAATCCTTAATGCAGTAAAATCAGTGTACCAATCAACTAAAAGTTCTGTAAAAATTAATAATGAACTCACGGACTGGTTTGATGTGAATACTGGAGTGAAACAGGGATGCCTAATGTCACCTAACTTATTCGCCATTTACATCAATGATCTCGTCGAATCTATTCAATCTAAAAACTGTGGGATTAATATAGGCAACCAAAGTGTGTCTGTTTTGTTATACGCTGATGACATTGTATTGTTAACGCCTGACGAAACCTCAATGGACATGTTACTGGAGGTACTTAATGACTGGTGTAAGCAATGGTTAATATTTCTCAACCCTTTAAAAACTAAAATAATCCATTTTAGAAATCAGAGCAAACCACAGTCTGTACATAAATTTGTATGTGGTGACGAACCTATAAATTTCTGTAACAATTATAGATATCTTGGACTATGGTTCAATGAACACTTGGATATGGGCAAAGCTACAACAGAACTTGTAAAATCTACAAATAGAGCACTAGGTGCTGTGTGTACTAAACTGAAGTCACTAGGTAACTTTACATTCAAGGTCTTCTTAAAACTGTATAAATCTGTTGTTGAACCCATATTATTTTACTGTTCGGGCATATGGGGCACCAAGGCTTATCAATGCATAAACTCTGTTCAGAATAAGGCAGCAAAGTTTTATTTGGGAGTAGGAAGAACTAGCTCCAACCTGTCAACGCGTGGGGATATCGGGTGGACATCCTGCGAAACGAAACAAAAACTAGAATGTATTAGACTATTTTGCAAATTACAGCGCATAGACAATAGGCGGTACCTTAGCTCATATTTCCACCACCTGTCTCTCAGTAAACTTAAGCTTTCATGGTACTCTATAAAGTATTTAAGTTTGTTGAAACTTTAGATTTGAATGATATCTTAAGGGGCAATAACTCTATGAAATTTATTGTTAACGAAGCCGAATCCAGACTACACAATTTGGATTCAATACATTGGACTAATTGTGTACATGATGCTAAAACTAATGTAAATGGAAACAAATTAAGAACCTACAGGCAGTTTAAGATATTTCCAAGTGTTGAATTTTATGTTAGTACCCCAAAAATAAGCCGTCTACAGAGACGATTAGTTTGTCAATTGCGGAGCGGTTCCCTCCCAATTGCAATAGAAACCGACCGATACAGTAAACCGCCTGCTCCTTTAGAAAATAGAATCTGCCAGAATTGTAATAGACTTGAAATTGAAGATGAATACCATGTAGTTGTTAATTGTGAAGCTTATCATGATATAAGACATATATAGATATATTGGGTGACTATTTAAATAATATTGACTGTTCAGCATTTGATACCTATTCAAACACACTTTTCATTATGATAATGGCAGATGAGCACAACTACCTCTTGGTAAATATTTAGAAAAAATGATGTATAAAAGAAAATCGTTAATGGCTTAACATTTGGTATAATTGTTTTAAAACGGAACATGTTTTAACCAATTCGTCTACATCGTTTTAAAAGTATCTTATTTCAATTATTTTATACACTCTAACGCATAATGTTTTATACAATGTACATATCTAATTGTTTTGTTTTATCTCGTAGTGTTTCGTAGGTCAGTTTTGGCCGGGAACCAGTTTACTTGTTTTAAACAATGTTTATACTATGGTTTGTAACACTTTAATAAATAAATAATTATTATTATTATTATTATTATTTAAAAAGTCGGATGACGTTAAATCCGATTTAAAACTATTCGGGTTCTTGCGTTGTAAAGATTTCCAGAATTGTTTTGGATCATGTTTAGAAAGGAAGCAAAGTTCAGAACTCCGCTGTTTAGTATATTTAAGTTTTGCTCTAGGTTTAATTTTATTATATTCAGTTCTGCGCAGTGTGAATAATTCCCTATCAACTTCATTGCGATATTTTAGAAATTTATTCCTTGTTGATTTGAAATAATTTCTTGCCTATTTACAATCATTGTTAAACCAAATATTATCGTCTTTCAAATTTACATTTTTAACTGTAGTTGGTATTTTATTTAACTTTTTCTTTTTACCAAAGATTGATAACGATATATCACGGAAATGGCGCTAACATCACAGACAAGTTTATGTATATTGCCTGCAGCACAACTTTTTAAAACCAGCTCATTCAACACATTGTACTGGTCAGCGAGAACATTTCTGAACTCTTTAACTTTAGACTGGTCCCATTTCATCAGATATTTAATAGGCTTGCTATCGTTACTTTTCTTGCTGTTAATTGGCTGGTTAATGGGGATAGAATCAATATCAAAAGATAGGGCTGAATGGTCAGAAAATTCAGTGGTATCTTGAATTGTGAAATTATATATATGACGGAAAGAATCTTTCGGTAACATGAGGTAGTCAATTACACTAGTACCCCGAGAAGAGCAAAACGTGAATTTACCTATATTTTTATCGTTCCCAGTTCGACCATTTGCAATTAAACAGTTAGTAGATTTACATAAATCAATTATTTTTTTACCAAAACTATTAAGTATTTTATCTTGTGATGTTCTTGGTATAACATACTCAATAACATTATCGTCATTAGTAATTAAATCAAGATATTTATCTAAATTGTTATTCAAAATTTGATCGGATTCATCCCTTGTTCTACCATTCAAATCACCACATATTATAGTTTTACCGAGATTGGAATAATGGGAATATTGATGTTCAATTTCAACAAAACAGTCAAAATCACAACGTTTATGGAAAGTACTACTCTCAGGGGGAACATAAACAAAAATAACATATAAGTCAATCTCATCTTCAAATAAAGTGCCGTTTAGTTTAATAACACATAGGCCCCATTGCAAAATGAGATCAATTGATATAGAGTCACTCAACCACGGTTTGATAAATATAGCTAAGCCACCACAAACGTCATTTCGTTTGCCGAGATTAAACAGCTTACCGCGATTAATACAAGTGACAGTTGAAAAGTTCTCAATGGATACTTGATTAGTTTTCAACCAAGTTTCAGATAAAAAGAGGATATCATAGTTAGCAACATAATTAATGAACGAATTATCGCTCAACACCGAATTCAAACCGTTAATATTCCATACAAGGAAAGATAGGTTGATCCTTGGGTTTGTCCTATTCTAAATTATCCAACTGGGGGATGTTAGCATTATTGTCATTACCAGGTTGTTGCACTCTCGACATTAATTTTAAATTTACTCGCGCAGTGTCCGTTGACTATAAGTTTTATGGAGCGGGGTGGACGTTGAAACAGGACAGGTTTCTAAACCAATTGAATGATTATTTGGTGGACATGTATTTTCACGGGGAGGGCAGTCGGCATTAGAAGGGTTATTAACAGATTTATTAGTGATGACAGTTTGATTGGTAACAGTCTGTATGTTACCTCTTACACCGACTAAGGAGGCTGGCCCCTGTCTAAGAATGTTCCTCTGTTTATCAATTTTCCCTTTAAATCAAGTTCAGAACTCACTGGAGAAATTTTGTTATCCAGAGTTTTAACCATGATCCTGCCATCGTATGTCCAACAGCTCTCATTTACATTCTTCTTAAAAAGATCTCTGGTCTTCCTAAACAATTCGGACTTCGTTTCAGTTAGAGTTTACAAATAAGTTAAAATTTCTATTTCTATTAAAGTGTTTAAGTTCACGTTTATTACTGAACACAAGAGCCCTACAACGATAACTTACAAACCGAACAATAATATCTCTTGGTAGACCTTGACGTACAGTTCCAACACGATGAGATCGACTAATATCGCACATAGCCAACTGAATATTTCGATTAAAGAGGATTTCATAGTTAATTATACTCAATATTATATCATAAGTATCTTCCCTTATCCCTATTCGGCTTCAGGCACACCGCTAAATTTGAGGCAATTTCGTCTCGAAGCGTGTTTTTTTACAAGTAAAACTGTTGGTATTTGTTTATATTACATCAAAATTACATCTCCACTTTATTTCTACGAAATTTCTTACACGAATTCTATTCGGTTTTATCCTTTGATATGTAAGAGAATGCACCAAATCAATTTTGCTTTGCAATTTTTCAGAAACTGTACAATTGTTTACGTCTGTGGCGTATCCACATTAATAAATTCAAATCAGAAAGGTGTCTCCCAATTAATCTGGCTAGCCTATATTTGAACCCAAACTTCCATGGTAAATTAAACTAAATCATTACAGATTTATTGGTCCATCAATTTTCTCAAGATCAGAAAGAAGCCGATTATTATATTATTAAAACAAAATTGTCCGAAAAATCTTAAGATATTCATGATTATCTACCCTATCGCCCCGAAACTGCACATATTGAAACTGTTATAGTATACAATTATTATCACATATTTCATAACCTTATATATGAACTGATATCTACATTCTTCTACCCATATATTGTGTCTTTTTTATTCTGAATACTCATTGTTTATTTGTTTAAATCAATAACGTTTATATTCATCATGTGAAATTATTTTGTGCACTATGCTCATTAAATTTGGAAGACTATCTGAGAATAACTTTTGTATATAATATTTATAAAAGACATGCTACATTCAATGTACTGAAGTGTAAATATTCGTTATCTTTAAGATCTGCAAAGTTAGAAACTCAAACTCAATCCTAGAAACAGATTTTACCCCTTTAAAATCATACCATTAAATAAACTCTGGGAACGTTTATTTTTATTTTTAATATTCTATTTTGTTTCTTTCATCAACTATATTATACCATTAATATTGAACTATTTTTTTCAGTTCATATTTGCTTAATACGTTTGTTATGTTATACAGCTGAGACGCATTTATATTTCTCCACTTATTTCTGAATCAGTCATACTTATATTTGCAAATGTACATGTGTATAACATAAACAGAAATAAATATTGTTTAAATCATGTATAGTGAAATATAGTGGCTGTATCGAAATGTGGTAAAAAAAAAAGAGAAAAGCAATGGACACCATGTGATTTTTGGTCTATCTTAGCGATCACCTGGTTGTGGCATAATATTCGATAATTAATGAAATAGGAATGGATTACAAGAATATAAGAATACTATGACATAATTTTTTTCTTAAATGTGTTGGAAGGATCAATAGATATTTTCTTCCATGTGATGTGTTTTTAAATTAATATTTGGAACATGGTATTCTAAACTTGATAAATTCTAAATGTAGTATTGAACGATACTAACAAAATAGAACCTGCCACGAAAAACGTAAGGGGGGCTCACTAGAATAAAGAGCTCGGATAAGACTTATACCCCAGAAGAAAGCACCAGATTTGAAAAGGTTATTACTGAATTATAATCCACCTGCAGTATCAAAGAGATTTGCTGTTAAAGGTTGATAACTGTACTTAGTGTATTTCTATATTCAATTTTATTTTGTGTCTATTTGCAGAATTTATGTATTTTCCAAATTCTTACAAGTATGTTCAAAAGGATAAGTATCAGTACTGATCTTGATGACTCCTACTGAAATAGTAAATACGGGTTCCATGTGAGACTGTACACATTAAAATATCTTTCGAGTGAATTGAGTCACTGTTTATTAACCATTGTACACTGCCTGTTTTCATTTACTCAAAAAGTGTTCATCTTCTTTCACAAGTTTTTTTGTCAACACTATTATTCCTTGTTCCCACATTTAGGAAACATTGGTAGCTTTAACAGCATAGCCAACATAGTACCTGTAATACAGATTAAAACAACAATTTTTCTAAGGTGTTAATCGACCAATGTTGTGAACTTATTAGCTTTATTCATTTGATAAATTCTGATTACAAGTAACCGCCATTTTCAAACTACTACTGCCTATTTAATGAGTTCCCTTAATTTGTTCATTGGATTAAAGTCATATTGAAAAATATTAACTTAATTCTTTAACTAGCTGCCTTTATGAAGATTGTGTATCAATATTAGAAATATATACACATGACATGTGTGCATATATATTACCATACAGACCTGCCCTTGGTTGAGCCAGATTAAGTAAGCATTTCCCTCTCGCTCAACTTTGAATGTGTTTTTATACGCCCACATGAAATGGGGGGCGTATATTGTCGTCACCCACATCCGTCCGTCCGTCGGTCCTTCCGTCGGTCCGTCCGTCGGTCCGTCCGTCCGTCCGTCCGTCCGTCCGTCCGTCCACAATTGCTCGTAAACACTCTACACGGTGTAATTCTTGACGGATTTAGATGAAACTTAATATGAGTGTTTATGATCACGCAAGGATGAACCCTATTGAAAATCAGCGAAATCGGAAAAAATTAGTATGGGTTCGTGCCCTTGTTCTTGAATGGCTCGTAAACACAACGTGCAATTCTTGACCGATTTTGATTAAACTTGGTGTGAGAGTATGTTATAACTCAAGGATAAACCCTATCGAAAATCAGCGAAATCGAAAAACACTTAGTATGAGTTATTGCCCTTGTATTTGAAAACGCGTTCAATTTTAGCTTGTAAACACTCTTGAGAGAACAATTTTTAATGGATTTTAATGAAACTTGGCCTGAGTATTTGTTATCACCCAAGGATGAAGCCTATTGAAAACCAGTCAAATCGAAAAAAAATTAATATCAGTTATTGCCCTTGTTTTTGAAAACGCGTTCAATTTTTAGCTTGTAAACACTCTACAAAGCACAGTTATTGACCGATTTTGACGAAACTTGCTGAAATTGTTTAATATCACCCAAGAATGAACCCTTTTGAAAATGGCACATATCCAAATATATTTAATAGGAATTATTGCCCTTGTTCTATAAAATGTGTTGGATTTTTGCCTTGTAAACACTCTACAAGTCACAATTCTTGAGCGATTTTGACATAACTTGGCATGAGTATTTGTAATCACCTTAGGATGAACCCTATTGAAATTCAGTTAAATCGAAAAATATTTAGTATCAGTTATTGCCCTTGTGTTTGAAAACGCGTTCAATTTTAGCTTGTAAGCACTCTACAAAGAACAATTCTTAATGGATTTTGATAAAACTTGGCTTGAGTATTTGTTTTTACCCAAGGATGAACCTTATTGAAAATCAAATAAATCGAAATATATTTAGTGTCAGTTATTGCCCTTGTGTTTGAAAACGGGTTTAACTTTTTGGCTAATAAACACTCTAGAAGGTACAATTCATGACCAATGTTGACAAAACTCACTGAAATTGTTGGATATCGCAAGGGATGAGCCTAATTGAAAATTAAAAATATCAAAATATATCTAATATGAATTATTGCCCTTGTTCTTTTAAACGCGTTCGATTTTTGTCTCGTAAACACTTTACATGGCACAATTCTTGATGGATTTCGATGAAACTTGGTGTGAGAGTGTGTTATAACTCAAGGATGAACCTTATTGAAAATCAGCGAAATCGAAATTTTTTTTAGTATGAGTTACTGCCCTTGTTCTTGAAAACGCATTCAATTTTAGCTTGTAAACACTCTAGAAAGAACAAATCTTAATGGATTTTGATTAACTTTGGCTTGAGTATTTGTTTTTACCCAAGGATGAACCCTATTATAAATCAAATAAATAGAAATATATTTAATGTCATTTATAGCCCTTGTTCTTGAAAACGCGTTCAATTTTAGCTTGTAAACACTCTAGAAAGAACAATTTTTAATGGATTTTGATGTAACTTGGCTGGAGTATTTGTTGTCTCCCAAGGATGAACCCTATTGAAAATCGAAAAATATATAGTACAAGTTATTGACCTTGCTTTTGAAAACTCGTTCAATTTAACTCGTAAACACTCTAGAAAGAACAATTTTGAATGGATTTTGATGAAACTTGCTTTTAGTATTGGTTTTCTCATAAGGATAAAACCCTATTGAAAATCAGATAAATCGAAAAACATTTAGTGTCAGTTATTGCGCCTGTTTTCAAAAACGCTTTCAACTTTTGGCTTGTGAACACTCTAAACATTCCTTTTTGACAAAACTCGCTGAAATTGTTTAATATCAACCAAAGATGAGCCTTATTAAGAATTAAAAATATCAAAATATTATTAAGGGTGAACCCTATTGCAAATCATAAAAATACCGAAAAATATTTAATGAGTTGTTATTAGGTACAATTCTTGACAGTTTTTAATGAAACTAGAGACCCTAGAAAAAAGTAGGTTGGAAGGTTGAATATTTCATTCCACTTATTGTAACCTTACTGAAAAGTTTTTATTTGAAATAAATGCTGCCAGTGGGCGTATATTACCTTGCCTGGCAAGCTATCTTTGTAGTAGGGAATGAGCACAATTAATTGACGAAGAGATAAAAAGTGTCCATAAACGTACAAAGAGAAAGAACTCCACCAAAAACGAAGAAAAATTGTTGCCAACCAATAGCTAGTAAATATTTCACCGTTAAAGGAAATATAAATCCACCAAGTGCCTGGAGAAAAAAGATCTGTATTTTATTTTAAGGGGCAGTATGCAAAATGTTCTTTATCGAAACCCCGTAACTTATAGCTGAATATGTTTCTAAAATAAACCACTTTATACGTCCACTAATCTACTTGATCAAACTGAATTCGTTTTGAAATGGTTAATTAAAATGGAATGTGCTAATAGTTAAATCATTTAGTATAGAAATAATTAGTACCACTTAAAGTCGTCTAGGGGATAACAGGAAAACCGTAAAAATTGATGATAGAAGCGACAAGCAAGCAAGTTCTCCAAGTTATAATAATCCAATCTGACCGACTGGCCAATCGAAAATTCAAGATAGTGGCAAATTATCAAGATTTTGCTGAAAAGTATTAGCAGTTTTCCGATTAACATGACTAGACTAGACAAAACAGTGAAATTTTGTAACTGTAACTATAGGACTTACCGCACCATTAAAATATACACCATAGTAAAACATAAAATTTTCTGAGCCAAACAACTTCCTCACGGACATAGGGAATAAAATAAAAATATTGGCCAGTAGACAGGACAAGGCATTGACCCAAACTAAATACCATATGCTAGGTAGAAACTGAACTTGATAAATAGTAAACAATAAGATAATACTGGGAATATACGTCCATAGAAAGGTTATCTGAAAAAACAATAAAAAACATAAATACATAACAGAACATATTATTCAACATAATGCACAAAACCAACATGGATCAGTGAAGTCTATTTAATAAAAAAATATGTGTTTGTTGGAATATGCATAATTTCAGCGTAAAAAAGAAGTTATATTAAATATCTTTTAAATAACATAAAGAGCAGGATTTAAGACCTTTATTTTAGAAGTCTTATGATGAGAAATACAAGATGGGTCCATAAAGCCTACCTTAATGCCACATGTATCAGCCGATATACCAATAAATAATCTAAACAATAAGTTTGAAAGCGCAACAGTGGACCCAATAGTAGCAAGAAACTGGTCATCGTCTATAAAGGTTTGACCAAAATTCTGAAAAACAAAGTTTCTCAACTGAAAAGAATACGCGATTATATGTACAAGATGAGAACTTTGATCCTTTACCAACAAGTTAATTTTATGCGGTTTAAATAGTCGTAGTCGTTGAGGACGGACGTGTCCATGTGAGCTCTGAGATTCAGTGAAGCGTATCAAATAAATGTGATTTTAACAAGTGAACTTTTACAAAATTTCGGTTTTATAGTTTTATCAGGATAGTACTTTTTTAGCTAAAGTGGACTAGAATGGAGAATATTGTGAATCCAATGGACAGCAGTATGTCAGAAACTTTTGTAACTGAGGTAATGGCGGTAGGAAATACTTTCTCTTCGTCGACCCAAATTGAAGGAACAACGAAACCAAAGGGCAGAGAGAGACACCATAGTTGGAAAAGACCTGCGGAAAATAGTGTAGAGGTACTAGAATGTGAAGAATCTACAAGTAAGAAATCAAAAGGTGAGCCAAATGACAAATTTCATGACAGATTTGATGAGATGTTGAAAATGATGTCCCGACTAGGCGAGCAGATCAATACGCAAATGGCAAGCCATATGGAAAATCTTGAAAAGAAAATAGAAGAAAAAGTTACTAAAATAATAGATAAGAGACTAAATGAGGAACTAGAAAGTTTGGATCAAAAAATTAAAATTAATATCGACGATAAGGTGCATAAAGAAATAGTCAAAATTCGATCAGACATTGACAATAAGTTTAAAACAATCAGTGAACAATCATCAGTTTTGTTAAACCCAACACACAATAATAGACTGTTAAAAGTAGTCGTGAAAAACTTGGACGAAAGTGTTCACGAAACTCAACCAGGTTACTTATTGAAAAGTGTTCAGGACCTTGTTACAGACGGACTTAAACTAGATATCAAAGTGAACTATGCTGAACGATTGCAAAGCAAATCAATAACAGATAATCAAGATCCTTCTGTTAAAAAAAGACCAAGGTTAGTTGTACTAACCCTCGATAATGTTGACCAAAAATATAAACTTTTAAGTAAGAAGAGATCGCTTAAACACTCACCCAAATATAGTCGTGTCTATATAGAAACTATGAAATCGCCAGAGGAACTTAAAGAGGCGCACAATTTAAGAACAGTTATTAAGCATCTTGGAAGTGATAAAAAGTTTTTTTTTTAAAAATGGTAGGATTTTAGAAAAAAAACGCATGAAGGTGTCTCCGTTTCGGGTCTTGGAACTGTCGCGGATTTCCTACAAACTTAGTTACAAATGACTTCAAGAAAAATGTGATTGATTATACAAATTGTGACATTCTTGGGCTTTGTGAAACTTTTTTAGTTAGAGATAAGGTTTTAGATGTAAGCGGCTACAAATGGTTTGGTCATAACCGAAAAACTATTAATCAAAAAGCAAAATGTGGTAGTGGGGGAGTTGGGTTTCTAGTTAAGAAAGAACTGTTAGGTAGTGTTTTTAAAGTGAATATTTTAGACAGTAGTTTTGAAGACATTTTATGGATACATGAGACAGGAATTAACTCTAACTTATCATTGTGTCTTGCTATATGCTACCTTCCACCAGATGGTACAACACGACCCACAGACCCGAATACCTTCTTTGAGACATTGCTAGATCAGATTTACAGCTATCATAATATTGGTGATATCCAACTGTTCGGTGACTTCAACGCACGATGCGGTGATATTTCAGACACTATTGATGGGGTTGATCATTTAGCACCACGTGACATCATCGACGAAACTAACAATAAATTCGGTGAGGTTTTTATAGATTTTTTAACTGTTTCAAGCTTTGGAATGCTAAATGGGCGGATCGGAACACAAGATTTCACATGTATCTCCACAATCGGTAAATCTGTTGTTGATTATGTGTGTGTGCCCCACGAAAACATAGATACAATCAAATCATTCGCCGTGCTGAATATGTCTGAACTAAAAAACGCTCCCGGGATCCCATCCCAATTCGACTCCAGACCACTCTATTTTAATCTGGGAAACTGAAACAAGTTGTGATATTACAAGTGTACAACCACAGAACAAATACGAAACTATAAGCAAGTTTGAACTAACAACCATCCCTAATGACTTTTTAATAAATTCTGAAATCTTGGAACTAGTAAATAAAACCATAACATCAATAGAATATAAACTGAATTTAGAGGGTGACAAACAAAGTGCTTACTGTGATTTTCTTACTCTAGTTAGAGGTGTAATGAAAGCGCGAATTCGCAGTAAAAATGTACCAAAAGTGTGGCGAACATTTCAAAACTCGAAATCCAAGTACAAACCATACTGGAATGCTGACCTCCAATCGCATTGGAATAATGTACAACAAAGCGAGAAAACGTGGTTAAGAGAGAAATCGCACTGTAATAAACGAAAACTAAAAGTTGACTATGTTGAGAATAGAAGAAGTTTTGACATCAATTTACGGAAAGCCAAACGTCAATACCAAGCTGAAAAAAGACGTACTATCGAATCAAGTTTCGAAACGGATAAAAACGAATTTTGGAAAAAGCTAGGAAAAATTGGCATCGTAAATGATCGCAGCATAGGTCCACCAAACTCTGTGAAAAACGCAGACGGTGTTGTTATACACGACAAAGAACAAGTCCTGGATATTTGGAGAAACGAATTCGAATCACATTCGAGTAATACTGAGACTCAAGACCCTCAGGAAGTGGAAACTATAGATACTATCCAAGAATTCAACAACCCAATCACCAACCAAGAAGTATCACGAGCCGTGAAAGAACTAAAAAATAAGCCCTCCAGTGGATGTGACCTCATACCATCCTGTGTCCTAAAAAACGAATCGGCTATAAAACTGATTCACAAAATCTGTTCATCTTGCTTTGAACTCGGAACTGTGCCCACTGAATGGACGAAAAGTGTGATACACCCGATATTTAAAGCCGGTAGTGAAGATAAGCTTTCCCCCACTAATTATAGAGGAATCTCCCTTATTTCTGTACCAAGTAAAATATATTGTCATATTTTGAATTTCAGAGTTACTAAATGGCTAGAACAAAACGATTTATTGTCAGACTTTCAAAATGGTTTTCGAAAAAACCGAAGTTGTTCAGATCATATTTTTTCGCTCTATAATATCATAAATGATAGGAAAACCACTCGAAAATCTACCTTTGTTTTCTATATTGACTTCAAAAAATGTTTCGACTCAAATTTAAAGACCGCTACTCTGGCACAAATTAGAAAAAAGGGTGCATCTGGAAACATTTTAACCGCTATTAAGTCTCTTTATCATAATACAATGAGTGCTATTAAAGTAAACGACAATCAATCAGATTGGTTCCCAGTAAATGTAGGAGTAAAACAAGGATGTTTGCTCTCCCCAACCCTATTTTCTATATTCGTCAACGATCTTTTGGACGAAATTAACAATTTGAAATGTGGTATTAATGTTGCAAATAATCTACAGATTTCGGTGCTAGCATATGCTGATGATGTAGCCTTAATAGCCCCAGATGAAGCCAGTTTGGACCAAATGTTGAACGTTCTTGATGCCTGGTGCAAAAGGTGGAAATTGGCCATTAACCCATGTAAAACAAAAATAGTTCATTATAGAACCCCTTCAGTGCCCCAATCATGTCATGAATTTAATTGTGGTAGCTTCAATATATCTTATGCTGATTCTTACTATGAAGAAAGCAACATCAGAACTTGCTAAGTCTGCCAGTCGAGCTTTAGGCGTGCTATGCACAAAATATAAGTTATGTGGGGGAATGTCACACAATCTATTTACTAATTTATATAACAATCTTGTTGAACCAGTTCTCTTTTATTGTGTTGGCATATGGGGTTTTAAAGCTTTTTCATGTATTAATACTGTCCAAAACAAGGCCATGAAATTTTTCCTAGGTGTCGGTAAATGTACCCCAAATATTGCATGTAGAGGTGACATGGGCTGGATTTCCTGTGTGGCCAAGCAAAAAACTGAGTGTATCAGACTCTTATGTAAGAATCAATCCACAGAGACACCTCTTCTCACTACTTAGATACATATCGAATAATCGTAATAAATGTTCTTGGTACAGTACGGTTTTAAATATTGTAAATGCTTTAGGTTTAAGAGAGATTGTATTTAATGTATCTATGTCCATCAAAAAAATTGTTAATACTGCAAAAGATAGGTTAATTAAGGAAGATGCGAATGAATGGTATAAAGAATTGTATAATGATAAAGGTAATCCCAATGGCAACAAACTTCGAACTTATCGCCAATTTAAATCCAATTGTATATTAGAACATTATGTTTTAAATGAAAATATTTCACGAGCACACAGAAGGTTAATATGTCAATTAAGAAGTGGTTGTCTCCCTTTGGCAATCGAAACTGGCCGCTACGCTAAACCGAAAATACCACTCGAAGACCGAACTTGCAAATGTTGTAAAAAAGATGTAATCGAAGATGAATTTCATTCAGTAATGATCTGCCCTGTATATAATGTCTTTAGAATTGCCCTAGTTGATAAGTGCTTCACTATAAATCCAGACTTTAACCGACTCCCTCTGTTCAATAAATTTTTTTTTTCATAATGAGTTCAGATGGCATACAAATGCAATTAGGCAAATTTTTATATAATGTACTCTAAAAGAAAAGAACTTTTATCAGTTCTTTAAATCTCTTGTTTTTACTTAGTTTTAAGATAATATCTTTTTATTAGATAGGCCTATCCTATTGATATAAAGTGAATATGTATTCACCTATTCAGGATTTATTTTAAATTATTTATTTGTTTAATGATTTATCAAGTTTTAATACACATGCAATATCTTCCTTATAGTAGTTTATTCCTTTTTTTACATAATATTATATGTTTCTGTTTAAACCGAATTACTGATTCTAAGTTTTTTAAAGCTTTATTTATCCTGCTTTTATAGCATGTACAAAGTGTATTTAGTAACTTTTTTAGTTTTGAAATGGTAAACTACTTTTATGAATTTTAGATTTAACTGTTTCGTGTCTCATAAGCCATTTTTGGCTGGAAATCACATTGTTGTATAATAATTGTATTTATATTGTTGATTTGTGAGACATATTTCAATAAACTAATTTATTATTATTATTATTATTATTATTATTATTATTATTATTTAAATTTATCTCGTTGCAATTAATAGCCGTAATGAGGATAGCAATCCCAGATAATAGGATTTCAGCTTCCAGCACATCCGTGGTTAATGAAACTAGGTAGAAATTTCAGGAGAATGAACTTGACAGGCATACTCTACCATGCTACCAAAAGGGCGGGGGGTGGAGGGGAACCTACGATGTCCCATCCCTTAGTTACAAACTAGTAAAATTTTGACCTGTTTATCATTGGATCTAACCTTATATACCGACTGGATCATGATAGCAGTTGTAACTCCAAAACAAACTACGAACCACAGAAAATAATTTCTAACATCTTTCAGCATCTCCATCATAGTCACTTCTACCGGTTCAACTGTTCTAAAATTAGGAAGGGCAACAACGTATTGTGCTTGTCATCACAGACACGCAGACATGAAACAAGATGTCCTGTATGGTGAATGGGTTGATGTCCTGATCTGGGCCCGATACGTTATCCTGTCAGTTATATTGTTGACATGCATGCTGGTTTGATGAGATCGTCTGCTTAAATGTTATGATCTTTTTTGAAAATGATCATGATACATCCCGTTTTTGTGAAAGAAGCTTGCAAGACAAACGAAATATACACTTACACAACTGTAGTGCTAAAATTTTCATTTAAAATAAAGAGCAGCATAGATTATTTATATGTAATACTGAGAAAATGTTCATTGCCGTAGTAATCAACTCCATTGCACTCATGAACAAATTCCTCGCGATTTAGGAGTACTAACTAAACAACTGTTCACCGAAAATATGTGTCCCATTTTCATTCGAAAGCTTATTAGTCCGGTAAGATAGAAGATTTGACTTACTGTGAAGATGATGTACTTCCGTTCAGTTTTTTCTGAAAAGAATTAAAATATAAAGTCCTGTCGACCAAAAAACAGATAGCACGTTGAAGTTTAATGTTGAGGTTCCGAGCATTTATGTGAGATAGGACACATCTGTAACAGAACAATTCATTGCTTCTTATATAAATGATATGTGCAGGTTTTCAACATGCGAACTATTTTAATCTCAACTTACATAGTATTCATGGGCAATGGAATCTGGCTCAGTAATGAGTAAACACCCAATCAACTGAATGGAAGCCAATACGATTCCTAAATAAATATACGTTGGTGGTACTTTTTCTATGATTTCTGTTTGGTTAAAAATCCTGAAATGAGCAGGAAGATATTGTAACTGAATACAATGTGATCAAATCCTGCCTTTAGATTTTCCGTAACGGGTTTCGGTAAAGTGGATAAGGTTGCATAACACTATACATTAAAATGGGTCACCCCTTAAAACATGTATTATTTTTACATGTTATATTTTACTTCAAAACTGGGAACTTAAACATAGGCTGTAAACAATAATAAGACGCATTTCCTTTGTGTTCCCTTCAGTTAAAACGTATGTGTATATGTGTTGATCATAGTGCAATATTCCACTTGCTGACTACCTTTTTTGCAAGGTTTATACATACATGATCCTGCTCCACTAATTCCCACGGCCCATGAACAATTGCCTAAATTAAACTGGTAAGATTGCATCCAAAAAACTGTAAATATTAAGTACCTGTATTTGGCAAGTTCCAAATTTGGTGAGAGATTCTTGGGATTTATAATATAAGTGATCAATGCATTAAGAAATATACCTCCGGAACTAAAGGCCATTAAAATTACAGATGTGGCTGTCCCTGTCCTCTCTGGAAATGTCTAAAAATGGGAAATATAAAGAAAAAGGTTTAATCTTTCTAATATTAAATTTCATTCTAGTGTACAGAGGATGCTAAGATCGCAAAGCACTTTGACAAAAAGTTAAAAATGAAGATCACATCTTTTTCTAAATCTAATTTCGTTCATCAAGTAATTCATAAACCGATTTCTTTTAACTACTTAACAGGCCAATAAATCGAAGAATACAGTCATATGATGTCTTCTTTGCCCTTAAGCCAAAAAACTGGAAAGTTGATCATGTAAACAACAGGCATTGCCTACTATTTGTAAAGAAAACTGGCATTCGATTAAAATTTAAAGTTTGAAGAAGCATAAAAATAAGCTCTATCAGATAATAAAACAAATATTTTCCTATATCCATTTTATTATTTTAAGTATTGTTTATGACCAGGATAAGACAAAAGACATGTACCTGGGTAGCTACATACACAGCCGACGAATACATCATTCCTGCAGCTGCTCCAGATATACAACCAAACGTAAGTGCTATCGACCATAGGCTGAACGACACTGTATAATACGTGATTAAAAACCCAAGTCTATGCAAAAAAAAAAAAAAAAAAAAAATTATTAAGGGACTTTAAATTTTCCTAGTATCTAGATTTGTGGACTACACACAGAAGCGCTACCTCAGAGGTATTTTAAACTTACTTACAAATAAACCCCACAGGGTATCACAAAGCAACACTTTATGTGTAGTCTCTTTTGTACAAAAGAACCAATAAATGTTCCAACACCATGCAGCATTATAGTGGGTGCTAGAATCCAATGTTCATCTCCAATATTCGATTCATCGTACAAGCCCCGACTATAGAGATATGATACAGTATAGGTTATCAAATTACCTGAAATATATAGATATGATACTGTATAGGTTATCAAGTTACCTAAAATATATAGATATGATACTGTATAGGTTATCAAGTTACCTAAAATATATAGATGTGATATTGTATAGGTTTTCAAATGACCCAAAATATATAGATATGATACTGAATAGGTTATCAAGTTACCTAAAACATATAGATATGGTTCATTCCCCGGAAGTCATGCTTGGGTCAAAACTATTCATGCAGATACAAAAAACGGGAATTTTGTCTAAAAATGAATTTTGAGAACAATAGGCTTACTAGGTGTTATCATAGTTTCAGTAAAAACGAAACAGATTCCGCATACTCGTAAATAGTAACTGCATTATTCACATATCGCTCTCTTCTTTGCATTAGTCTAGATTCCATATTAGTCTTATCAGAATACCGTTAGCTGTGACTTTATACGATACTTGTATCCACCTACTATCAAGTAACGTACGTTTCGTTCGGTAGGTAGGAAATCGTAATCGAGCTGTGCGTATGCCATTACGAATGAATATGCATGGCTTATTGTCCAACGCATCTTTATCTATCAAACGGTGAATGAAGTTCAACAAGTTAATCAAATATGCCAAACAGTGAGTGACTATCCCCAAAATCTTTTTACTACCAGCATATTGTACATCTTTCAAACTTCAAAACTATCTCTTAAAACCTATTCAATCTAAATATGTAAAAATTATTACAAAACTGCGGTTATCCTATCATACATTATATATAGAAACTGGTAGATACAATAATATACAGCGTGAAGAACGAATTTGTAAATATTGTGTAAATAATGAAGTCGAAGACGAGTATCACCATGTTTTCATATGCCCTTTTTTTCTTGATTTTAGAATTTTGTGTTTAAAATTTTGTGTTTCAATAGACCCAGTGTTGTAGAATATATTCAGTTGCTTAACTCAAAAAATGTTAAAGAATGATCAAATTTGGGAAAGTTTTTAATCATGTGTGAAAATAGGAAAAAAGAGCTATCAAATTAATGTCTTGCTTTTACTGCTCTCTTCAGCAAATATTTTGTATATATAATGTTGATATAGTATATTGTAGTATATGTATAATAAATGTGTGTATATGTTTGACCGATGAGTCAATGACTCAAGGTCAATAAACAACTTGAACTTGAACCGATAATTAGGCATGTTAATATAAATTAGTGAACGATTTTCATGAATTTATGTCACGTTAATGACCTATAATCTCATGGCGGCGAAATTTAAATCATCAAAGAAAACAAAATGGTGACTTCCAGGAAATTGGAAACTTTCTAGCGGTGACTTCCCGGGAAGACACCCCATCGGCGACGCCAAATATCTTGTAGCATTGCTATAATTGATAATTAATTGTTAAGCTCTACTGAATCAAAAGACTCGCCTGTAGTTAAATTCGCACAGCTAGGAAGATGTTTATATCAAACAGATTTGTTTTGAATCTTATGTCATTAGTTACACTTCTAATACTTGAAAAGTTAAAATCATGAGTTGGGTAATTAATTAAGTATTTAGGCACATCTGGTAAGATGTTTATCTATTTCATAGGACAAGATCTTACATCTTTTATCGTCACCTATCGAGTTCTTGAAAAGTAAAACCATATTATGTGGGTAAATTGCTGTAGTATTAAGAAACAACAAGGGATGCATTTTATCTAAGTTCTATCCTTAATTAGGAACATCTGGATAGATAATATAAATATAGGTATTAAACTATGAGGGGACATCGAGGAAGGAATCTTTCGACTCATTTCACTCTTTGGCAAGGGAAAAGGACGGTTGACTGGGAAGAGAAAGGTCTGAGGTAGACCTTTTGATACAGTAGAGTGCCATTATTGTTTGATGAAAATAAAGTAGGATTTGTTATATGTTTTAATGTGCCTTCAATTCATTGTGTCTTGGGAAGAGAAGAAGTAACCAATATCCAGTCTGTCATAGACATAACTAGCCTAGTAGCATAGGAAACCTACAACAGCAAGGCGTAGCTTGTATCTCCAACAAAATAGCTTGCCTATAGTACATGTATATCAAGAACCTGTCTGCAATCTATTGCATTTCTTTCTCGAAACTCGTAGAATAGAGACACACACATCAAAAAGTAACTGTAGATTTATTTAATCCAATAATGAATGCACAATATATTAAGCACAAGGTATAATACAAAAATCATACATTCAGTAAGTAAGCACTTTAATTGAATCCCCCTAGGCTTTAGCTACTGGCCTATTTATATAAAAACCTATATTTCTAGAACAATCCAGAAGTCACTTAAACAATCCAGAAGTGATACATTGTTGCACACTGTTTTGACATTCTGGGTGCAATGAAGCTACAATTATCAATGGATTTTGATGAAACTTTGTGTCAGTTTTGGAATTGATAAGACCTGGGTCAGGTTTGAATTTGACGATTTTTCAATGAACGGTTTTGAGTTATTGCCCTTGATTAAGAATATCACGTCAAAATTTTGATGTGGGTGCAGTAGAAGTTACAATTTTCAATCGATTTTGGTGGTCAAGTTTGAATTTGACGGTTTTTCAATGAACAGTCTGCCTTATTGCCCTTGACTTTGTAAAATCATGTCAAAATTTTATTGTGGAGGCAATAAAAGCTACAATTTTCAATGGGGTTTGAGCATTGGAATTGATAAGGCCGTGGTCAAGTTATTATCCTTGACTTAGTAAAATCAACTCAAAAATCGATCGGATAATTAGCGTCAGTGTAAGAAATTTTGACTTTTTTTAAAATTTTGGTTTAACTTTTTCTTATCAAAAATATTTCAAAATTTTAAATGTTCTAACAATAAATATCTTAAAGAAAACCGAGATAAATCGGTCCATAAATAATCCATGCAGATTAGATGCACATTAGCTTAACCCCAGACAAGCATAGATATAGTTGTATATATTCATTTTCGATTCCATTTTATCATGATTAAAGATATATTGCCTTGTTTTTGTTTATATATTATAAAAAACGAAAAAAGATATCAAAGAAGAAATGGCCACAGGAAAATCGATGGATATCCCTCGGTAAAGATGCTTACCAACGTTCGATTAAATTTATTGAAGTAAACCAGCTCAAAACTCACTGAGATTATGGTCGAAGATAGGATAAAAAAAAATGCTGCAGACTGTGTTGCTTAAATTGAAATATCGGCTTTCTAATTATATCGGCATGCCCAGTCATATTATAGCTTCACTTCATAATTTCATTTTGTCATCTTTTCAAAAATGGAGTCTAAATTTAACGTTTCAAAGCAGATTAAATGAATTCCCCAAGCCTTTCTACGTCCACCTACGGTTTATTATCTCAAGAATACATGGATTATTCATACATCATTAATACAGTTAGATTTAAAAATCGAGGTTTTTCATACTAAAAAACGAATTTTAGTTTAAGTTGACGTCAATATTATTGATTCAAAAATATTTAAAAATGAAACGAAACAAAAATATATTTCCCTTGTTGCCCTAGGATTACTTCTTTTTATTTTCTGATTTAATTCCTTTGAACGCAATAATAAGAAGCCCATTAACGCCATTTCAAGCGCTCTGAGACAAGGTGTCATTTTGAGATAATGTTTCACATTTTGAAGGCTTGATCTAATAATATTATAATTTTATAACAAGTTCAGTTTTATAAAATAATTTATAAAGAACAAAAATTCCACTAAATTTTATAGGTTTTATTTTAGTATGACAATCTACGATCCTAATTTTACCACCTTTGAAGCCCATCCGCTTTTTGTGAACAAGTTATTATAAAATGAAGACGACAGCACGTGCTGAAATATACGGTAGCTGGTATACCCCATCAAATTTACACTAGAATTGCTTACAATTATGAACGTATTTCGATAGCCTTAAAATATTATGTAGGCTAAATTTGCAATGACCTACATCTAGACAATCTATTGAATATCATTTGACCTAGTTTAAAAGTCATAAAATAATTAGGACACACCTCCCGTAACGGTTAAAGATGACGAAAATATGAAAATTATCAATTTTTGCTGTATTTAAGTACACTTATTTCTATGATTTTTTAAGTAAGCCAAATTAAAAAATACCTACTAGTAGACAATATATTGAATATTATTTGACCTAATTTTCAAGGTCATAGATTAAGAGGGTCACACCTTCCGTAGCCGTTAAAGTGACCTAATTTTGAAAAAATTTAAATTTGAATAATTCGAAAATAAAATACGAAATTTAAAAATCAATCTCCAAGAAAAGGTAGATAATGATACAATGTATCTATGTGCTAATTTTCATCGAAATCGGTCTATCAATAGTGTCTGAATTTCGGCTTTTAGAATTGTAACGAAAATTCAAAATGGCGGCCAATATGGCAGCTTGACCTAATTATTTAGGTCAAATTGATTACTATTGACAAGTTATTTATAAAACACTTTTCAATTTTCACCTAGCTGTCATAGACCGAAAGTTACGTAATTACGCCATTTGAGCCGAAAGTCGAATTTTTTTTTTCAAAATTTTTCAAAAATTATATATATCATATCGCCTATCATCTGGTAAAGTTTCGAAATTTTACCATTTATATTAAACGAGAAATCACGGTCTGAAATTTGACGATGAATACTTTCCACCTGGGTAAAAAATCGTAAAATAAATAAACATTTAATTCTAGGAGATTTTTTCACAACAAGATCACGTGGCATAAAACTGAACTATATTACTTTTCTGTTGCCAATGGAACAACAGAAGTGTAGTGAAGAGTCACGTGACAACGACAACGGAAAAAAATTGCTTAATTAATCACACCGGTGAAAAGTCGAAAATTTAATGTTTAATTCGGGACTTTTCACCCAGATGGAAAATATTTTCACCCCGTCGAAAAGTCGAAAAATCAAATGTTTAATTCAAGACTTTTCACCTAGATGGAAAGTATTTTCACTCCGGTGGAAAGTCAAGTTTAAAATATAAAAGTAAAATACAATGGCATACATTGGGTCATTATCAGTGTGGCACAGCCACAAATACTTACCGAAAAAATATGGAATACACAAAGTCATCATGACTGCAGCAGATCCAATAAGATTACAATACCTTTTAATCGAAACCATATTCCTTAAACACATTTCAAATATATTTAAAATAATTTGAAATAGACAAAGTATTAATATACATATTAGTATACGTTATTGAATAAGTTGATAATAATAGCTGAATGATTTTGGTGCTAGGTTTAAAAAGTTATCTTTAAAATGATCAATAGCGTTATGAAAAGAAGTTTAGAAATCATTTGCCGAACAACAGAACTGCTGTTACATTCAATGGTTGCGATAATTTTTTTGTTTTGTACTTGGCAAGAATTTATACACGAAAAATGATTAAATAATTGCGCATCCCACACTTTATCAATTGACGATTAAACTATATGTGGAATGTTAAAAAAGCAAGCAAGCGTTAAGTTCAGTTCAGTTTGAGAGTCTGGGTAATCAACGATTTAAACAGGAAAAAGCAAAATCCCATCAATGCGCAAGGAACTTTGGCACTTTTTTTCCTGGTAGACAAACAACATGATTAGAGGTGGGAAAAACCCGTATGAGAGTTACTTCATTTTATAATTACAATTGCGGTTTTTCGAGACTCGCAATAAGAAAATCGCTTGAAAGGATGTTTAAAGATTTAAAAAATAATTACAATATTTTGTAGATTTATCTGATTTTTAGAGTAATTTGATGAACAGTTATTACACCAGGCAAGTCCACTGATAGTTATTATGGTCGTACTGCACCCCAGTCTTTAGGTTTTCAATTTTGTATAAGGGGCTTGGCGTAGTGATACCTTATGTATAGCACAATCGAGGTGTCACTCCGCAAAGCCCCGAGTGCAATATTGAAAACCTAAAGACACGTGTGTGGTTCGACTTTTATTACATACTATTTCTTCGATTATTTTCATTGGAGTGTTATAGTGTTCTTTGTTGTAAATATAATTATATAAATATTCAATCGTCAAATATATTTTTCATTTAATAATCAATATTTTATTTAGTATCATTAGAATATTTCTATTTTGTACTATTGATTACATGATCACCTATGGTTTTAAGATATTATCTGGGAGATATGAAAATTGAAACATCTTGAAGGCCGACAGTAGGCTTTCAATCTCAGCGGGTCCCTTGATACAGATGCCCAAATTTGTCTCAGAGTTACGTTCTGACATCTTGTCTTGGGGACTTAATGAGCGTCGGTAAGCTAAGTCTGACAAATTAATGTAAAATTAATTATTATTCTTACACTGGCCATTATGTAATCAAGTATATATATACCGACACTCGCTTACAGTCAGCACTTAATGTTTCAACTTTATATCCACAGGTATGTTCCTTTATTATTCTATATTCTACTTTTTGATTTTAATATTTCTTAAATGCTTATTTTCATTAATTATATTTTATCCACAGGTATGTTCCTTTTTTATTCTATATTCTACTTTTTGATTTTAATATTTCTTAAATGCTTATTTTCATTAATTATATTTTTCTTATAGATCTCTCAAATATGGAATGAATTATTGTAAATAGATCCGACTTGCTTCTTGAATATTTTCTTATTTCAATTTATAATTTTAAATTTAACTTTTAATTTTAATTTGCATGCATTTATATTTTGTTGTATTTTATGATTTTATGTAAAATAAATCACTTAATGTTTCAACTTCATATCCACAGGTG
>CM060201.1:1406410-1430006 GCA_030562195.1 Nipponacmea schrenckii
AATATACATAATTTTTAAGCATTAAATATAAAATATCAAACATAATATAAATGTAGGCTACCGCACAAACCATAAAATATCAAACATAATCTAATAGTACCACACAAACTTTAAAATATCAAACATAATATAATAGTACCACACAAATTATAGAATATTAAACATAGTATTTTAGTACCGCACAAACTATAAAATATCAAACATAATCTAATAGTACCACACGAAATATAAAATATCAAACATTTGTACCACACAAATTATAAAATATTAAACATATTATTTTAGTTCCACACAAAACATAAAGTATCAAACATAATATAATAGTACCACACAAAATATAAAATATCAAACATAATATATTTATACCACACAAATTAGAGAATATTAAACATAGTATTTTAGTACCGCACGAACTATAAAATATCAAACATAATATATTTGTATCACACAAATTATAGAATATTAAACATAGTATTTTAGTACCGCACGAACTATAAAATATCAAACATAATCTAATAGTACCACACAAAATATAAAATATCAAACATAATATATTTGTACCACACAAATTATAAAATATTAGTATAGTATAGTTTATTTGAGACAAAGCCACAAACGTAGCTATAGCCCCTAATTTCACAAAGATAATTTACAGAATATATATATAATAATATAAAATAATAATAAGTTCATACATGCAATTCATACAAAATTGTAAATACACAATAGTTAGGAAATTAAATTAGGTCTAAATTTCATAGTTTCCACTAAATATTTCCCGAGAAATCGCAGGTCATTAATTTTGTCAAATTTCAATATTCTGTCTAATTTAAATAAGCAAGGAAATAACCAGGCGAAACGAGGGAGAAATTTACGTCTTAGCATAGCGTATGCTGGACAACAAAGCAATAAATGATATTCTTCTTCGACAGATTTAGTCTGACAAATTTTACATATTCTTTTATCACGGTCTATTTTAAAATATCTGCCTATTTCGATGTTAAGCTTCAATGTACCGTAAAGACTAAACTAAACCAAACTCATCAAACAATTTGTGGAGATTACTAGCCCAATTTTCTTTAGCGTGAAAGCTATCAGCACGCATAGTTTTAAAGGTAGTAAACAATAGTGGATTGTTCGTGGACAAGATTTTTAACCAATAATTAATAATCTTAACTCTCCTAGTAACATACAATGGGAAGATACCTGTATCACCAAATAATGTTAGTAAAGGTGTATTTTTACCAGCAAACAAAATATATCGCAGGAAATCATTTTGAATCTTTTCTGAATCTTTTTTGAATTCTAACAAGATTAGGATCATCCTTTAATAAAGTTGCTTTGAGGTCATTGATAAATAATAGGAAAAGTACCGGAGAAAGGGGTTCACCCTGTTTCCTGTTTCACTCCAGTGTAACTATAAAACTGTTTTGACATTGAACCTTTAAACTTTGCAACATTACAAACATTTTTGTACATGGATTCTATAATTCGTAATAATTTTGAGCTTACACCAGAGGTACTTAATTTAAAAATCAGAAGATTTCTATGTATCGTATCAAAACACTTTTTAAGATCAACAAAAGCACAAAACAATTTCGAACCGTGGTTAAGGCAATGGGAAACAATACCATTTAACACAAATAACTCATCTACAGTGCTACTTTTTTCCCGAAAACCAAATTGGGTAGTATCAAATTTATTATTGTTTCCACAACATGTATATAATCTCCGGTTGAAGATTATTGAGAAAAGCTTCGCAAAAACATTTATAATTGAAATACCTCTATAATTTATCGGCCAAATCAGGATCACCCTTTTTGGGCACTGGTACAAGTAAACTATCTTCCCAACCCTGGGGGTACTCGCCACTAGTGTAAATTTGGTTGAATATAGTAACAAGTAAAGGAGCGATAATGTCTCAATGAAGAACTCAGAACAAATCTGATCTAAACCACTGCTTTTATCTCGCTTAAGAGAATTAACCGCTTTAGTAACTTCACTTAGAGATATTTCAGAATCAAGAGCATCACATATTTTGGTTTGGGGCAAGTATCAATTCATTGTTACTGAGACTATCAGGAACAGAATAAACCTTACTAAAATGTGAGAAGAAGTCTGAAACATCAAGCTTAGAGGAAAAATTCTGCTTTCTATAGCCTTCTTTTGTTGACCAGAATGTCTTGGGTTCTTTCTTAGTTATATTACATAAACGAGAACCAAAAGATCGATTATATTTTTGTTTAACTCTTTTCTTGATTTTGTTAAAATTAGCCCTACTTTTGACAAAAACAACTCCTGTCATGAGATGAGCGAGATCTAAGGAACCTATTTCTCAATATATGAAAAGACTTCCTGGCTTTCCTGCACGAAGAGTCAAACCAGGGATCGTTTTTGATCTTACGATAGCCATTTTTTTATGGGTAGTGTGTAGCTAACTTTGCCAAATATAGTTTGAATGATATTCTTAAAAATATCACTAACCTCACTGAACAGGACATGTACAGCATTACAATGCGTTTGAATAATATCTTGATGTTTGGTAAAGTTCTCAGATACTAACTCTCTATATTCATTAACCTTACAAGCTTCTCATTTAACCCTTACGTTCATAACTACCTCATTGCTTGAAGTTGAAGCTGTGATACGTCTAAAACTGGACGCTAGCTCTAGTTTGAAACTCAATGCACAGTGGTCAGGTAATTCCGTTGGATCAAGTACATCAAAATCTATTATATAGGGTAGATAGCTAGGAGGGACAATTAAGTAGTCGATCAGGCTATGACCCTAAAAATATCAAACATAATATATTTGTACCACACAAATTATAGAGATTGAAAGTGATAGTGTTGGAGATATTATTTTATTCTAAATCAAACTGCATGAATTTGTGACAAGACGCTACATGTCAAGGAGGTTACTACTCGCGTAAGCATTTTCAAGGGGAATAACTCCAGTGATAATAATAATATAATTCTTCTTTTTCATTTTCACCCTTTGCACAGATCTTGTAAATCGATCATAACCGCAGGAGAAAACCTAAGAACTAATGCAAAATGGCGGTCTCCATTGAATCATTGTTTTCAATAATTCAAAACAAGTTTTCTTTGGAATGTCTGAGCGAAAACCAGAAAAAAGCGACGCAGGCACTTTTTTTTAGATAAGAAAGACATTTGTATTTGTACCAAAACAGAAAAATGGAATCGGTAAATTATTTTTTTAGGAATCTGTCCCAGTTGTTATGCCAGAACCAGTTTGTGTGCTCGTAATCGCTCCTCGGCAAAAACCTGCATGGTCAGCCATTTTGTCATAAAAAACTTGACCTTGTTGACTCGATTATCTCAGAATAAAACTGTAACAAAAGATCTTACGTCTGCTCAAACATTCCCCGCAATAGTCTAGTTTGTTGCAAGGAATGTAATTGGTAGAAGAATAAACTCTCAACCAATGAAAATTAATGACGATTTATAAATCAATATCTGGGATTGTGAAAGGAACATGCCAGTTACAAAGCTAACAGAGCTTACTTTTCCTTTCTTATATACATTTTACACCCTTTAAAACTGAAACTTCAATACATGTACTGACCTGTTAGGAATAAAACGAACACAATCTTCATCCTGTATGTTGAATGGAATTCGGAATATGTAGCCTATTGTTTGAACATATAACTATTTACTAATACCTTAATTAGCTATATTCATAATTAGATCAGAATATTGTTATGATTACTTATAATTAACTTTAAAGTGGTATAGTAACCATAATTATATCATTTAAACGCTGTCAAGTTTTGTCGTTTTAAAAATAAACGATGAAGATACTATAGTTAAAACTTCCTGATAAAGCAAGTGTCACTCTTCTCCAGATTTTGATTTATAGTTTTCACTTTTTTGAGCACATAACCTTACGCAATTAAAATCCAGATTGGCCTTTTGAAGATTAATTCTTACAAAGTCCATAAAGTATAGAAATTGTAAATACATTTTCTCAAATATAATTTCCGGGACACTTAAAATATAAATGAAAAATAAGATTTCTCGCAAAAATTTCCTGTGTGCTCAGTGCTTTGTCCATTTCCATTATCGAGTCAAGAAATGAAATTTATACAAAATAAAATATTGGAAATATTTCATTCTATTTTAGGCTACAACACCTTGGGCTTAATTCGTCACTGCCATAGATTGGGTACCTTGTAAAGTCTATCAGTATGATTACGCCGCTTTAATCTTATTATCTTATTAGTTGGCTTGGTCTACATTATGGTGATTTTTTGCTAGTAGGCCTATTTATAATAATTGGAATAATATTTTACCATATTAACATTTCAACTGATTATGCACCCTTGGAGATAAAAGAAAGTACAAGATCTGTGTGTTTGAAATGCTATTATGTTGTAATTGTTCAATAAATATTTGTAAGAAAGGTCTTAATGCATTATTGTGAGAAAAAATAATTAGGCCTACAAAGAGTTATAAAAAGAAATTTATTTTAAAACAGGAACAAGGTAAATAACTGTAAAAATTAGAATGAATTAGGACCACAAATAAATTATCTTAGCTTCACCAGTGTCGTACATATACGACACTGAGCTTCACAATATCACGTGATTTATCTCGACCTTTAACCTTAATGTGATAATAAGCATGGCGGTGTTCCAATCAGTTATTTCAAGTTTAGGCAGTTCTGCCGATTACTTTACATTGTTTGGTGTATTAGCGGCGTCTGTAATTGCTTTTAAATCTGCCCTTGGCGTCTTTAGGTTTATTTCAACCTATGTTTTAGCGGGTTTACTCGGTTTGTCGGCTGATTTGAAGAAGGCCGGTAGTTGGGCAGGTAACTATATAACAGCAGAAATGAAACTAACCTAGAGCTGATTACAGCACTTTGCTTGGCAATCGACACTTGCCCAATATAGCTTTAAGGCACTTTCGAACTTTTAGTAAAAATGCAAAACTGAAATTTTTCAATCTTTTTTTATTTTTTATTTTTTTTTATTTTAAAGCATTAGGCCCTATATCACGACACATAGAGACTAGACCTGTAAGCCGTCAATCGAAGCCACCGCCGCAAGCGACATTTGGATTTTCAAGCAACTGCCGAATTTATGTCAAGCCGCCGTTAAAATTTTTCAACCTAATTTTTGTAAATATAAATCCTTAAGGTGGCAGTGTATACAGAAGATTGCTACTAGTTTGAAAAGTATAGGCCTACTGTTTCACAAAAACTATCCGTCTATACAGTCTATTGACCTCCTCTATGAATCGTCATGACGTCATCGTCTGCCTTATAATTTTTTATTTCCCATGTTTATTGCTGATATTACACAGGGTATATATTATGTCTATAATAATAATAAAAAAAAAAAAAAAATTGCCTTTTTGAATGACCAAGCTGCAATTTCAAGTCACTTGAGCGAAATTTTGCTTTGATGGAAGTGAAGCGAAGAAACCGTCGCTCAATAGGCTTAGCCGCGAAATTTTAACCAAGCAAGTGACATTTCACTACTTCACTTCGCTTATGGGTCTAATAGAGACAGCATCTAGTTTGATGTAGTGTAATGTGCTTAAAATCAAATTTCTAACTATAGGCCTACCTTTCCTTTATTTAAGTTGTCAACCTTTAACTTTCAAAGATATGTATAATTGAAGATAGGTGATTTTAGGTATTGTGCGACATGGACCATTTCATGGATTCCAAAGTTCGAGTCTATGGGTTTATATACCGGTATCTAAAATCGAAATTTATCCACAAGAAATTCTCTTCTGACTTTTGAACATTTAATGATTTTCATATCTGCTGCCAATTCTTAAGTTGTTCCCCTTTAGCATCAGCAATGTTTTAAAGGTATTTGTGTGGCCTATAAAAGTATTTGAATTACTTTCATTGATACTGCGTCTAAGCATGAAAAAAAATTTTGGTCATCAAGAAAATTCAATATGAGTGAGAATATATTCATCAGTGAACTTACCTGGTTTCATAAAGCAACAGAATCCCTTCTGGAAAACTCACAAAACTGTCATTTTTGAAAAACACTTAATGTATTAAGCATTTTCAATAATCAAATGCATCTCTATGGATATAAATTACAAAGTTTTTTTGATATTTATTTTTTTTTTACATTATTTATTGCAACAGGTAGGCCTTTATCTACTGATGAATAGAATAGAAATGAATAAATTTTCATTCTAAGACCTATCAGCCATTTAAGAGAATTTGAATTCCAGCTTCACAATAGTATTGTTAATCTTAGAATGTCTCTGCGTTGATAAATATTATATATATTTGGTAAAAATTTCTATTTTTATATATGAAAACAAAAATATTCTATGATTAACAGTAGGCCTACTATTGTGAGGCTGATATTCAATCGCTCTAAATTATATAGAAATAATTTCTTTGCTCACAGATTAGAAAGTTCTTTAAAAATTATGTATGTAATGTAATAATTCCAGGAACAGAATTTACAAACCACTTCTTTTGAGCCTTTGATTTTGAAAATAATAACTACATTCCAACAGGTAGAGGGTCCCCTACCATTTTGGAAAGTTTTAACTTCAAATATTCAATAGCAAACTACTCAGAAAGTAAATCTTTCTATGATAATGTTAGAAATAGTTGGCCAGTCATAAGGTGAATGTATGGTCACTATAACAATTATAAGACATAGAATCATTCATAAGTCTTTCATGTACGGTATAAATCAGGCTGATCCTGTAAGAATCTATCCTTGATTGTTTTAACCATTGTCTTTTTAGTTGTAACTGGTTGTACCGATGGAATTGGTAAAGCTTATGCTGAACAGGTAGATAATTTATAAATGATAATCAATATTTCTTGTCATTGTCATTTACTATTGTCCATTCATTAACAGCCCTAATGAAATGTAAAGCGTAGGCTATATTGTCGTCGCCCGTGTCCATCTGTCTGTCCGTCCACAATTGCTCACAAACGTTCTACAAGGCAAAATTCTTTATGGATTTTGACGTAACTTTGTGTGAGCGTTTAATAATCACTCAAGGATGACCCTATTGAAAATCAGCAAAATTGTTAAACATGTTCAATTTTTTGGCTCGTGAACATTCTACAAGTCATAATTCTTCACAGATTTTGACGAAATTTGCTAAATTGTTTATAATCAACCACAGATAATTCCTTTTGTAAATCAAAAATACCAAAGATATTTAATCAGTTATTGCATTGTTGACAGATTTTAATGAAACTTAGTAATATTGTACATTTATCACCCCAGAAAAGAAGTGAATAATTGAAGGTTTAATATTTCAAGTGATTGTTACGGCACTGGCAGGTTTTTGTTCAAATTCAACAGAGGGGTATATTTCTTTGCTAGCTATCTTAAATATTCACACTTTTATGAGCTTTCAAATGGTAGCGAAAAGTATTCACTGTCTGAACTGTCTATTTATGCATATTGAACATGGATGCTCAAGATTAACATACTTCAAACCAGTTAGAGTTTTCTGTTGTCAGATTGGTTATGAATTCTATAATTTAATGTTGTAGATTGCAAGGAAAGGAATCAATGTGGTTTTAATCAGTAGAACACAATCAAAACTAGATGAACTGGCTACAGAAATAGGTAGGTGTTCTGTGTCTATAAACAGCTTCAATACAATATTGTTTGGACTAGAATTATGTGCCTGTTATTGCTCTTTCATTTTTATATGGCCACATGAAATCTGGAGCTGATATTGCCATCACTTATGTCCGTCCGTTGATCTTTCCTTCACAATTCTTCATAAACATTCTAGAAGGCATACTTTTTGATGGATTTTGATGAAACTTTGTGTGAGAGTGTGTAATAACCCAAGGATGAACCCAATTGAAAATCAGCGAAATTGAAAATTATTTAGTATGTGTTATTGTCCTTGTTCTTGTAAACATGTTAAATTTTAGCTCGTTTGTAAAGCTTGGTTGAATTTGATGAAACTTGGCATGGGTATTATTTGCAATCACCAAATGATGAACCCTATTGAAAATCAGATAAATCAAAAAAGAAAATATTTCAGTTATTGACCTTGTTTGAAAATGCATTTGATTTTTAGGTATTAAACACTCTAGAATACACAATTCTTGACTGATTATGAGGAAACTTGCTGTTTGATATCACCCAAGAATGAATCCTATTGAAAAAAAAATACCGGTACCCCAAAATATTTAATGAGTTGTTGCCTTGTTAGAAGGTACAATTCTTGACAGATTTTAATGAAACTTAGTAATATTGTACATTTATCATCATCAGCGTATGATTGAAGGTTGAATATTTCACTCTGGTGATTGTCAAGTTTTTATTCAAATCCAATGTTTCCATTGGGCGTATATTGCTTGGCAAGCTATCTTATCACAAGTTGATTCCCAATTTTAGTATAAAATAGTCTGGTGATGAAATCATGAATATACACATATCGGACCACATCAAAGTCCTTCTCGCCAATCCAAAACATTTTGGTGGTATCAATACGCTTCGCCATTTTAATTGTCACATGATCTGCATCCGATTGGTATTTTATCAATGAATGTTCGGTGAAAATATTTGTCATTATGGCAGTTGACAAACAAAATATTGTTCGGGTGGTGAACATATTTGTCAAATCGAACGCTTGATATTTCTCACAAACATTTTTGTGCGTGTTTCTGGAACCGCAGACGGCAAACAAAATGGTCTATACTTGTATTTTACGATTGTTTGTCTAAAATGCTCGTCGATGGCTTAAGGAGTCCCAAGATTTTAATGATGTAAAATTTGTCTTATTCTAGAATCTAAATATAAAGTTGAAACAAAGACAATAGCTGTAGATTTTACTAGAACAGATATATATGATAAAATTCGTGTTGGTTTGACTGGACTAGATATTGGTACATTAGGTAAGAAGTTAATTTAATAGTCTGACATTTTACATCTATATGGTTTTATATTTTTAGCTACTGTATACATCTTTCTTTTTAAATCAGATGATGGTGATTTCTGAAATTCCAGTTATAAAAATGTTTAATGCGAAAATTATACCTAGGGCCTAGTGTGCCTAAGTCTATGCATACCCGGTATATCTCAAAAGTTTAGAATTCAAAAGTAAAACTCAATGCTTTTGGATTATATTTTCATTTAAATATTTGTTCATGGTGTATATGGTTATATTTGTTCATAGTCTATATGTTTATATTTGTTCATAGTCTATATGTTTATATTTGCTCATAGTCTATATGGTTATATTTGCTCATCTAAATATGTTTATATTTCAGTAAATAATGTTGGAATGAGTTATAGTTTCCCTGAATACTTTGCAGATCTAGAAAACAGGGAAAAGGTAGGAATCCACTTCTTCATATAGTATTTTTTTTATAAATTTTGGGGGTTGACTTTGTCATAAATGAGTACCGTACCAATATCCATACCATGCCATATATCAACTTTCCTAGCTTTAGACTTCTCTGGAACTTGACCTTATTCACCTAGAAGGTTGATTTTTTTCAGAGTCTCTTGCAATTTGCCACTTTATCGAAATCCCACTCAGTGCCAAATGTGGCTCTAGTTTATTTATTTTGTTTTTTTGTCAAATCTTGCCTATTTTAACACAGTTTTTGACTTTTTAACATTATAGAGGCAAAATTTTTTGTAAAACTTAGTATTTAGGTATGTACAAGATCTTAGGCAAATTTAAATATGGATACATTTTGACCAAGAATATTCAATACATTAATATTAAAATAAAATGCTACATGTTATATCCACTAGAATTCTGAGTTAATTAGTTTTAGGTTCAATTCTACTGTATTGACTAGAGCCCATGCCTGGTAATAACTCATATTAATAAGATAATTTGTTAGTTAATTTCATTAAATGTTTCAGGTATATCTTGTATTTGTTGATCATGTTTTTTACTGATTATTTGAATATGTTTGTATAGGTATTGATGGATATGATTAATACCAATATGACTTCATGTTCTATGGTAAGTAGGAATTTAGAATGGTTGTAAAACAATTATTGTAATGAGCAAACAAAAGTACAATTTAAATATTGCACCAGACAAGTAGTAAAATGTTAAATGTTGTTTTTTAAAGCTGGTCCTCAATAGAAGAAACTTTTTTTTGATGAGTCAAAATGTAGGTTTATGTTTTTTTAGATGACTAGTATAGTTTTACCAGGAATGCTAGAAAGAAGACGGGGTATAGTAATAAATATAGGATCTTCATCAGGCTTGTCACCTCTACCCTTACTCACAGTCTATGCTGCTACCAAGGTATGCTTATCTTTCATTATTTACCTGGGCACGTATTAGATCGACCATGATATTTAGTATTCCAGTCATTTGTTAGACCAATCACTGAAAAGAATTTAGATTCCTTTTAAGTTTAGGACTTCCAAGTTTAAGTTGGTTAACTGACAGTTCAATGGTCAACGTGTTAGGAAAGGGGGCTGTTTGCCTTTGCAGCTGACAATGGGTTAAATGTCTCTTGTTTAATCCATATTTAGACTCTTAACAAATTCAACGTTATATAATTTTTAATTCCAACTTAAAAACAGTTCAGTTGATGATCTATCTAATTGTGTTCCAAATTAACCATCCATTCTCATTATTGACCCATTTACTGATGAATAGTTGTTTGAAGCAAAATGATTGTTTTTTCTGTTTTACTTTAGGCATACATGGATTTTCTTTCAAGAGGTTTAAATGAAGAAACAGCTAGTAAAGGTGTTATACATCAGGTCAGATTATTTTCATTTCTGATTTATTTTATAGTTTTAAACTTGCATTTATCAATATTGATTATGCTTTTGGGACAAAATATGCAAATATTAAAAAGCAAAATGTTTAAAGATGGGTTGCCTCATTAATTAGAGCCAAAGTTAGCTTACTAATTGATTAATTGGGGTTTCTCATTAATAATCCATTAGTTAGCTTTTAGTTAGACCTATGTGGACATAGAAATGCTTGTGGAATCCATTTGACTCTGATCTGCTTTGAAATGCTAAATTTAGACCCCATGTTTGTGAATGATGTCATATGAATGAAGGCGTCTAAAAATTGATTTTGTATTTTATTATTAGTGAGTTAAAACTTATTTAAATTAATTCATAATGTTTTTACAAATGATATTTAAACGTTTTATTGCCTTTTGCTAGAGATAATAAATGGAATACCAAAATGCCATTGTTGTTGTGGAAAATATTAAGGAATGTGGACAGCGTCCAGTTACTTCATGATTTATGTACCGAATTGACAGACTGGATGATCAAAAAAAAGATCAACGACATTTGAACAAGATTTGAGACTTGACGTATATACCTATGCTAGTACCCTACCGTGGGAAATCCTGTCATAATTAGCCTAATTACGAGTTAATTAAGGACTTGTGGGACCATCTGGTATTTTCCCAGTCATTAGAACACCTCTACTTTCTATTGATATAAGTATTACCGCCGTTTTTATAGCAACATCCTGTACACTCTACTTTTGCTTTTATGATTAATTTTACGGTAGCCTTAATTTGACCAAAAATGAAAGTCTTTGCTATATTTTACGATAATTGTCAATTCTATGTGATTTATAAATAACTTAGACATAGTTTCAGGGTTTATTTGTATTATCGGTAAATTTTCATGTGTGACTTAAAGTCTAAACTTAATATTATCTCAAAATTCGTTTCATAAAATCGTTATAATTTGACTGTAGCATGTAAACAATCATTTCTGCATAAAACAGGCTACTTTCGTTATCAAAATGTCAAAATGGAAGCGGCAAATTCAGTTCAGTATATCGTGAGCTTGCTCCAGGAAAATTACTTTTCCTTTCATTCTGTGCCATTAATGATGGAGAGAAGTGATGAATTACAATTTTGGAAAATGTAACATTTAATTTAGATGGTTTGAAACAACCTTGTATCCATGTTTTCAAAATTTATGAATTTACATGCTTTAAAAAAAATCTCCTGATTTTTTTCTCAACTCTGATTTTTTAAGGCAAATCTTCCGATTTTTCTCTCAATCTCCTGATTTTTTTAGGGCAAATCTCCCGATTTTTCTCTCAATCTCCTGATTTTTTAGGGCAAATCTCCCGATTTTTCTCTCAATCTCCCGATTTTTTAGGGCAAATCTCCCGAATTTTTTTCATGACCTGTACACATGTATGATTACTGGTCCAATTATGGTATGTGTATATATGAAAATGAGAAAACCCATCTTTAATAATTTCCTCAAGTCAAAATTGTTGAATCTCTTCCCAAAAATCTAATTCTGGGGCGGGTCAGACCCAGGGTAGTTATTATTTCCCCAACCAGACATTTTTTAAACAATGTTTTGTTGATGTCAAAACTGCTACACGAAGTACTATTCAAGTAGTATCCAACTGTAAAATGTTTTTTTTTTTTTTTTAACTTCACTGACCTTTACTTAATGTCAGGTGGAGCCTATTTGCAAAAGGCATATAGGGCCAAATCAACAGCCTCGGTTAGATCTTTCATTACCTCCATCTTGCCTTAAAACTCATTGGAATCATAAACAATCAGAAAGAGAAATCATTCCACAATTGATTTTGTAGGTGGTTGTGCCAGGGTTTGTAGCTACCAAATTGTCCAAGATCAGAAAAGCTAATTTGTTTGTTCCTACACCAACTGCGTTTGTACGAAGTGCTTTGGCTACTGTTGGTATTGAGTCCCGTACATTTGGATATTGGTCTCATGTTATAATGGTAAGTCTAGTCAGACTAAGATGTTTTATTATGTATGCTTAGATGACTTAACACAAGCTTTTTTATACGCCCACATGAAATGTTGCTTTGTAAACACTCTACAAGTCACAATTCTTGGGCGATTTTTATACGCCCACATGAAATGGGGGGCGTATATTGTCGTCACCCACATCCGTCCGTCCGTCCGTCCGTCTACAATTTCTCATAAACACTCTACAGGGTGTAACTCTTGACGGATTTAGATGAAACTTAATATGAGTGTTTATGATCACGCAACGATGAACCCTATTGAAAATCAGCGAAATCGGAAAAAAATTAATATGAGTTCGTGCCCTTGTTCTTGAATGGCTCGTAAACACACTACAACGTGCAATTCTTGACCGATTTTGATGAGAGAGTATGTTATAACTCAAGGATAAACCCTATCGAAAATCAGCGAAATCGAAAAACATTTAGTATGAGTTATTGCCCTTGTTCTTGAAAACGCGTTCAATTTTAGCTTGTAAACACTCTTGAGAGAACAATTTTTAATGGATTTTAATGAAACTTGGCCTGAGTATTTGTTATCACCCAAGGATGAAGCCTATTGGAAACCAGTCAAATCGAAAAAAATTAATATCAGTTATTGCCCTTGTTTTTGAAAACGCTTTCAATTTTTAGCTTGTAAACACTCTACAAAGCACAGTTATTGACCGATTTTGACGAAACTTGCTGAAATTGTTTAATATCACCCAAGAATGAACCCTTTTGAAAATAGCACATATCGAAATATATTTAATAGGAATTATTGCCCTTGTTCTATAAAATGTGTTGGATTATTGTCTCGTAAACACTCTACATGTCACAATTCTTGAGCGATTTTTATACGCCCACATGAAATGGGGGGCGTATATTGTCGTCACCCACATCCGTCCGTCCGTCCGTCCGTCCGTCCACAATTGCTCGTAAACACTCTACACGGTGTAATTCTTGACGGATTTAGATGAAACTTAATATGAGTGTTTATGATCACGCAAGGATGAACCCTATTGAAAATCAGCGAAATCGGAAAAAAATTAGTATGAGTTCGTGCCCTTGTTCTTGAATGGCTCGTAAACACTCTACAACATGCAATTCTTGACCGATTTTGATGAAACTTGGTTTGAGAGTATGTTATAACTCAAGGATAAACCCTATCGAAAATCAGCGAAATCGAAAAACATTTAGTATGAGTTATTGCCCTTGTTCTTGAAAACGCGTTCAATTTTAGCTTGTAAACACTCTTGAGAGAACAATTTTTAATAGATTTTAATGAAACTTGGCCTGAGTATTTGTTATCACCCAAGGATGAAGCCTATTGAAAACCAGTCAAATCGAAAAAAAATTAATATCAGTTATTGCCCTTGTTTTTGAAAACACGTTCAATTTTTAGCTTGTAAACACTCTACAAAGCACAGTTATTAACCGATTTTGACGAAACTTGCTGAAATTGTTTAATATCACCCAAGAATGAACCCTTTTGAAAATAGCACATATCGAAATATATTTAATAGGAATTATTGCCCTTGTTCTATAAAATGTGTTGGATTTTTGCCTTGTAAACACTCTACAAGTCACAATTCTTGAGCGATATGAGTATTTGTAATCACCTAAGGCTGAACCCTATTGAAATTCAGTTAAATCGAAAAATATTTAGTATCAGTTATTGCCCTTGTTTTTGAAAACGCGTTCGATTTTAGCTTGTAAGCACTCTAGAAAGAACAATTCTTAATGGATTTTGATAAAACTTGGCTTGAGTATTTGTTTTTACCCAAGGATGAACCTTATTGAAAATCAAATAAATCGAAATATATTTAGTGTCAGTTATTGCCCTTGTGTTTGAAAACGGGTTTAACTTTTTGGCTAATAAACACTCTAGAAGGTACAATTCATGACCAATGTTGACAAAACTCACTGAAATTGTTGGATATCGCAAGGGATGAGCCTAATTGAAAATTAAAAATATCAAAATATATCTAATGTGAATTATTGCCCTTGTTCTTTTAAACGCGTTTGATTTTTGTCTCGTAAACACTCTACATGGCACAATTCTTGATGGATTTCGATGAAACTTGGTGTGAGAGTGTGTTATAACTCAAGGATGAACCCTATCGAAAATCAGCGAAATCATAAAAAATTTTAGTATGAGTTACTGCCCTTGTTCTTGAAAACGCATTAAATTTTAGCTTGTAAACACTCTAGAAAGAACTATTCTTAATGGATTTTGATTAACTTTGGCTGGAGTATTTGTTGTCTCCCAAGGATGAACCCTATTATAAATCAAATAAATAGAAATATATTTTGTGTCAGTTATAGCCCTTGTTCTTGAAAACGCGTTCAATTTTAGCTTGTAAACACTCTAGAAAGAACAATTTTTAATGGATTTTGATGTAACTTGGCTGGAGTATTTGTTGTCTCCCAAGGATGAACCCTATAGAAAATCGAAAAATATTTAGTACAAGTTATTGACCTTGTTTTTGAAAACGCGTTCAATTTAACTCGTAAACACTCTAGAAAGAACAATTTTGAATGGATTTTGATGAAACTTGGCTTTAGTGTTTGTTTTCTCACAAGGATAAACCCTATTGAAAATCAGATAAATCGAAAAATATTTAGTGTCAGTTATTGCGCCTGTTTTCAAAAACACTTTCAACTTTTAGCTTGTGAACACTCTAAACATTCCTTTTTGACAAAACTCGCTGAAATTGTTTAATATCAACCAAGGATGAGCCTTATTAAGAATTAAAATATCAGAATATTAATAAGGGTGAACCCTATTGCAAATCATAAAAATACCGAAAAATATTTAATGAGTTGTTATTAGGTACAATTCTTGACAATTTTTATACGCCCACATGAAATTTGGTGTGAGAGTGTGTTATAACTCAAGGATAAACCCTATTGAAAATCAGCGAAATCGAAAAACTTTTTAGTATGAGTTACTGCCCTTGTTCTTGAAAACGCATTCAATTTTAGCTTGTAAACACTCTAGAAAGAACAATTTTTAATGGATTTTGATGTAACTTGGCTGGAGTATTTGTTGTCTCCCAAGGATGAACCCTATTGAAAATCGAAAAATATTTAGTACAAGTTATTGCCCTTGTTTTTGAAAACGCGTTCAATTTAAGCTTGTAAACACTCTAGAAAGAACAATTTTTATACGCCCAAAATGTATTTTGGTCGTATATTGTGATCACCCCTGTCTGTCTGTCTGTGTGTGTGTGTGTGTGTCTGTGTGTCTGTTCACATTTTTCTTGTACTCACTCTACAGTCTACAATTCTCAATGGATCTTTTTTATTTTTGTTATATGGGTTAATAACATTACAAAGAGGATCCCTATTGATTTTGGTGCTGATCGGACAATTTTTGGCCGAGATATAGCATAAAACTTCAGGGTTACAGTTTTGTACTTATTTTCCAGCCGACAATATTGACAATTCGACAGACCTCCCCTTTTTCGACGTCACAACCAATCCGAACGCGTGAATTCAATAAACCCGCGAATTGTAGTCTCTGTCACCCAGACTAATTACTATTACATAGATATCAGAAGGACTGGATTGTCGAGTCTAAGATTTAATAAATTATGTCGATCTTGTCACTTCTACAGCTCAAATTTCTTTCTTTTTATATTTCACGAAATGTTTGTGTTTGTGTTATTATTTTATCAAAGTATGCAGTGCATTCGTCAAACAATGTTATTATGACATGTAAAATAGTGAGTTGAGTCAATATCTTGACGACAGTTTTCTCGACTGACTTTCCAAAGAAAATCTCCGATTAAGTAGGTCAAATTCTGAAATGGATTTCCTACCCTACATTATGTTGGAAGGCCATATCCTCATATCGACAAAATATTTATATACCGGTAGGCCTAATAAAGGTTTTATCTTACTAAAATTTATTTGATTCGTCCCGATATCAATAGCTTAAATCAGATATCGCTTGTAAACGTTGGCTTTATTAGACCTAAGTTTTATTTAGTTTTAACTTCAGAACACTCGACATCTGCCGACGACCGGCTTGAAATTGTGAATGTATCTTTTATAATAGAAGCAAACCTTTTGTGAAAGTCGTGTATCAATCAATAATTCCTGCGATAAATTTCCCGGTAAACTAGCATGACTTACTGCTAATCGCCATCATGTTATTTTTGTAACGTTTGTTAGATATGGTGTCATTAAAATATTTGGCATGTGGGTTATTGGGGACTTAAAGTTGATCTGATCTGATTTTTGTGTTTAGGATACTTTTAACATAGATATATCGTTAAACGTAGAAAAATCTTTAACATATGTATCTGTAGTATGGCTGCCATTTGGGCGTATTTCAATGCATCGCATTGCTATCTTTAATGGATTTTGATGTAACTTGGCTGGAGTATTTGTTGTCTCCCAAGGATAAACCCTATTGAAAATCAGTTAAATCGAAAAATATTTAGTGTCAGTTATTGCGCCTGTTTTCAAAAACGCTTTCAACTTTTGGCTTGTGAACACTCTAAACATTCCTTTTTGACAAAACTCGCTGAAATTGTTTAATATCAACCAAGGATGAGCCTTATTAAGAATTAAAAATATCAAAATATTATTAAGGGTGAACCCTATTGCAAATCATAAAAATACCGAAAAATATTTAATGAGTTGTTATTAGGTACAATTCTTGACAGTTTTTAATGAAACTTGAGACCCTAGAAAAAAATAGGTTGGAAGGTTGAATATTTCATTCCACTTATTGTAACCTTACTGAAAAGTTTTTATTTGAAATAAATGCTGCCAGTGGGCGTATATTACCTTGCCTGGCAAGCTATCTTTAATGGATTTTAATGAAACTTGGCCTGAGTATTTGTTATCACCCAAGGATGAAGCCTATTGAAAACCAGTCAAATCGAAAAAAAATTAATATCAGTTATTGCCCTTGTTTTTGAAAACGCGTTCAATTTTTAGCTTGTAAACACTCTACAAAGCACAGTTATTGACCGATTTTGACGAAACTTGCTGAAATTGTTTAATATCACCCAAGAATGAACCCTTTTGAAAATAGCACATATCGAAATATATTTAATAGGAATTATTGCCTTTGTTCTATAAAATGTGTTGGATTTTTGCCTTGTAAACACTCTACAAGTCACAATTCTTGAGCGATTTTGACATAACTTGGCATGAGTATTTGTAATCACCTAAGGATGAACCCTATTGAAATTCAGTTAAATCGAAAAATATTTAGTATCAGTTATTGCCCTTGTGTTTGAAAACGCGTTCAATTTTAGCTTGTAAGCACTCTAGAAAGAACAATTCTTAATGGATTTTGATAAAACTTGGCTTGAGTATTTGTTTTTACCCAAGGATGAACCTTATTGAAAATCAAATAAATCGAAATATATTTAGTGTCAGTTATTGCCCTTGTGTTTGAAAACAGGTTTAACTTTTTAATAAATACTCTAGAAGGTACAATTCATGACCAATGTTGACAAAACTCACTGAAATTGTTGGATATCGCAAGGGATGAGCCTAATTGAAAATTAAAATTATCAAAATATATCTAATATGAATTATTGCCCTTGTTCTTTTAAACGCGTTCGATTTTTGTCTCGTAAACACTCTACATGGCACAATTCTTGATGGATTTCGATGAAACTTGGTGTGAGAGTGTGTTATAACTCAAGGATGAACCCTATTGAAAATCAGCAAAATCAGAAAAAATTTTAGTATGAGTTACTGCCCTTGTTCTTGAAAAAGCATTAAATTTTAGCTTGTAAACACTCTAGAAAGAACTATTCTTAATGGATTTTGATTACAGGTACAATTCTTGACAATTTTTATACGCCCACATGAAACTTGGTGTGAGAGTGTGTTATAACTCAAGGATGAACCCTATTGAAAATCAGCGAAATCGAAAAATTTTTTAGTATTAGTTACTGCCCTTGTTCTTGAAAACGCATTCAATTTTAGCTTGTAAACACTCTAGAAAGAACTATTCTTAATGGATTTTGATTAACTTTGGCTTGAGTATTTGTTTTTACCCAAGGATGAACCCTATTATAAATCAAATAAATAGAAATATATTTAGTGTCAGTTATAGCCCTTGTTCTTGAAAACGCGTTCAATTTTAGCTTGTAAACACTCTAGAAAGAACAATTTTTAATGGATTTTGATGTAACTTGGCTGGAGTATTTGTTGTCTCCCAAGGATGAACTCTATTGAAAATCGAAAAATATTTAGTACAAGTTATTGCCCTTGTTTTTGAAAACGCGTTCAATTTAACTCGTAAACACTCTAGAAAGAACAATTTTGAATGGATTTTGATGAAGCTTGGCTTTAGTATTTGTTTTCTCACAAGGATAAACCCTATTGAAAATCAGATAAATCGAAAAATATTTAGTGTCAGTTATTGGGCCTGTTTTCAAAATCGCTTTCAACTTTTGGCTTGTGAACACTCTAAACATTCCTTTTTGACAAAACTCGCTGAAATTGTTTAAAGGATATGTGAAGAGAATTTCAAAAAAGGCTTGAAACCACCTATTTGAAAAGTAAAATCATTCATCTATCGATTGCAACCAATAAAAAAAATTAGAAATAATTCTAAAATAGCTAAAAATCCTTTTAAAAACACAGGTCTGAAATATGCAAAAATGAAAGGTCGTTTCCGTGACCTTTTGTAAATGACGTCAGAGATGCCCAATCTAATTCACCCGCCATATTGTTTACATTGACGTTATGCCGCAGTGTGTGGCCTATGGCTGTAATAATCGCGGAGGAAAGGGCTCTGGTGTTCATATGTTCCGCTTTCCTAAGCTAATCTAAACGATCCATCGTTTCCATTTTTCTGAATTTCGTTTTGATCACTACACTGCAACACTAGACCCTCCTCGGCCTATCAGTGAGAAAAAGGCCTACGTCCATAATGATAAATTCGGCTCTAAATTACAGTTTCTCCAGAAAATTATTCACTTATGCCTCTTTAAATAATGTATAACATGTCCCGAAACAAAATTGTGGGATGTGAATAAGATCTTTTAAAGACTTTAGTGGCGAGTTCCCCATTTTAGAACAAATTATGTAACGCCATTTATTTGTGGCAGTGGCTCTTTTCCACAGCGTGGTAACATTTTATATTAGCACACAACAGCACACACACGCAGATTGCAAACGAAAGCAATTATCCCGCTATATAAGCCTAGTCGAGATTTCCACTGCAATATTACAATGATTTGATTTTAAAAGTGCCAGCTAGGTGTGAAAACGGTAGCCTAGTAGGCCTATTCAAATTATCCTAAAGGCAGTAAAGCCAAAGGAGAAATTTCGAATATGCCTGATGCAATTTACGTAGGCCTACATTTCTGGTACTTCTGAAGGCTCTTTACAAATATTCAAGATCAAAATCAACCCATGAAAATGCCGACTGTACTCTTCTAACTTCAAAATTTTATGAAAATCGCAACAAGGCCTAGCCTAATTATATTTACCACGACGTGGTTTTTAGCCACTGCACTGAACGGCAACTGTCGTAATGAAGATAAAAAAAAAGAACCTATAGGCCTACTACGAATTTGAATCAGCAAAGGCCTCTTCCGATCAATTTTATTGTTGAGAGCCAATTTAAAAGATTTTGTGAAAAGTTTTTGCCTACCATGTCGTATTTCCAAGACGGGGATCATCCTCTTCTTCCATATCTGTGTCAAGTTCTGATGGATCGGAAGAATCCGACTGGGGGGAGTCTGAAAGCTTGGCAGTTTCGTCAGATATGGAGCGTTTTAATGGTTCGAATTGATATGGCTTAATTTCTAATGACTCTATACCAGCTGATAAATCCTCCATTGCCCACATATGATCAGAAATTAAAGCGCTAAACTCCCGAAGGTTATAATAATATTAGCTAGGCTTAGTTCTCCATTTGTTTTTATTTTAGTTGGGCATCTCTGACGTCATGCGGTCACGTGATCGCCTAGCTCATTAACGTTCGACTCATGCTAAAGAAGCCTACTTTGAAAGCCTTTTTTTCTACTCTAAACGTTTTTTGAAAAAAAAAAATTTGTTGGAATTGATAGATATGTTAGTTTACTTTTAAAAATAAATGCTTTTGATCAAATTCAACGATTTTCATATTTCTTTTCACATATCCTTTAATATCAACGAAGGATGAGCCTTATTAAGAATTAAAAATATAAAAATATTATTAAGGGTGAACCCTATTGCAAATCATAAAAATACCGAAAAATATTTAATGAGTTGTTATTAGGTACAATTCTTGACAGTTTTTAATGAAACTTGAGACCCTAGAAAAAAATAGGTTGGAAGGTTGAATATTTCATTCCACTTATTGTAACCTTACTGAAAAGTTTTTATTTGAAATAAATGCTGCCAGTGGGCGTATATTACCTTGCCTGGCAAGCTATCTTTAATGGATTTTAATGAAACTTGGCCTGAGTATTTGTTATCACCCAAGGATGAAGCCTATTGAAAACCAGTCAAATCGAAAAAAAATTAATATCAGTTATTGCCCTTGTTTTTGAAAACGCGTTCAATTTTTAGCTTGTAAACACTCTACAAAGCACAGTTATTGACCGATTTTGACGAAACTTGCTGAAATTGTTTAATATCACCCAAGAATGAACCCTTTTGAAAATAGCACATATCGAAATATATTTAATAGGAATTATTGCCTTTGTTCTATAAAATGTGTTGGATTTTTGCCTTGTAAACACTCTACAAGTCACAATTCTTGAGCGATTTTGACATAACTTGGCATGAGTATTTGTAATCACCTAAGGATGAACCCTATTGAAATTCAGTTAAATCGAAAAATATTTAGTATCAGTTATTGCCCTTGTGTTTGAAAACGCGTTCAATTTTAGCTTGTAAGCACTCTAGAAAGAACAATTCTTAATGGATTTTGATAAAACTTGGCTTGAGTATTTGTTTTTACCCAAGGATGAACCTTATTGAAAATCAAATAAATCGAAATATATTTAGTGTCAGTTATTGCCCTTGTGTTTGAAAACAGGTTTAACTTTTTAATAAATACTCTAGAAGGTACAATTCATGACCAATGTTGACAAAACTCACTGAAATTGTTGGATATCGCAAGGGATGAGCCTAATTGAAAATTAAAATTATCAAAATATATCTAATATGAATTATTGCCCTTGTTCTTTTAAACGCGTTCGATTTTTGTCTCGTAAACACTCTACATGGCACAATTCTTGATGGATTTCGATGAAACTTGGTGTGAGAGTGTGTTATAACTCAAGGATGAACCCTATTGAAAATCAGCGAAATCAGAAAAAATTTTAGTATGAGTTACTGCCCTTGTTCTTGAAAACGCATTAAATTTTAGCTTGTAAACACTCTAGAAAGAACTATTCTTAATGGATTTTGATTACAGGTACAATTCTTGACAATTTTTATACGCCCACATGAAACTTGGTGTGAGAGTGTGTTATAACTCAAGGATGAACCCTATTGAAAATCAGCGAAATCGAAAATTTTTTTAGTATGAGTTACTGCCCTTGTTCTTGAAAACGCATTCAATTTTAGCTTGTAAACACTCTAGAAAGAACTATTTTGAATGGATTTTGATGAAGCTTGGCTTTAGTATTTGTTTTCTCACAAGGATAAACCCTATTGAAAATCAGATAAATCGAAAAATATTTAGTGTCAGTTATTGGGCCTGTTTTCAAAATCGCTTTCAACTTTTGGCTTGTGAACACTCTAAACATTCATTTTTGACAAAACTCGCTGAAATATAATTTTATCGGATAACGATAAAATATTTTTAAGTGTCAGTGGAGATTAACCATGTGACAAGTCAGTCACGTGGGTGTCCATTCTTCCATCTTGTCGGCAAGCGAGAGCTTGTATCGAATTAGCTGCGGTAAAATTGAAAGGAAGAAAACTCTACTCTCTAAGATAAGTATGGCTATAATTTCCTTTGTGTTCTAAGCCGCTTGCCGACAGCTTAGTATTGCAGCTCATTACGTACATGGCTCATAACACTCTGTTATTGTAGAATACTGGCTTCGTGCTAAGCTAATGTGCACGTGCTCACCGACTGTGTTTTGACCTAATTTCTACTGGTCTATAGGAAAGTATTATAATGACGGTACTTTTATGTGGGACATCTCATTCGACTCGCTTACAGAAGTATATGGACAGTGTTGTGCATTCCAAAAATTTTGAACTATCTCCGGCCATTTCTCCACATCAGTGTCACGTTTCTGGCATAAATGGAGGTTGCATTGAACGATCTCGCCATGTTCGATTGTGGGAAGCAGCCATTGTCAGAATACGACCTCGGCATCTTATTATTCATATAGGGGGTAATGATATTGACCACCCTGGAGCTTCGAAGGAATCGGTTCGATTGTTGATGGATCGTTTAATTATTATTTGCCAAACTTGGATGAACAGATATAACCTTGCCAGTATTTTTGTGTGCCAACTATTACATAGACAGAAAACTAGACACGTTTCCCCCTGTATATTTAACAAACTTATAGACTTTGCTAATTCTTACCTCCGACAAAATTTGGCTTCGTATTCCAATATTTTTTGGTGGCGACTTAAGGGCCTTTTAAAGCCAACAGTGGTCATTTACCTTGACGATGGTGTCCATCTAAATCATCAAGGATTATTACGTTATTTTAAAGGCATTAGGGGAGCTGTATTGCACGCTATTAAACATTGTTAAGAGTGATGTTCTTTGTGAGTATCTTATTGAGTTTGCCATGTAGGTATTTAAATAACCCCTTAACTTAGTGGCTATCTAAGCAGCCTTTTCCTCTATGTATGTGGCTATGTAAGCAGCCAATTTTCTATGTAGGTGACTATGTAAGCAGCCAATTTTCTATTTATGTGACTATCTATGTATG